>JAQZBX010050381.1:0-19675 GCA_029593785.1 Cabassous unicinctus | reverse complement strand
TTTTTTTTTTTTTTTTTTTTGGCGATATAAGGTACCCAAAAAAAGTCCTCTGCTAGATCACCCCATTTATGGAGGGGAACCTAAATAGGCTCGTGGAAACTAATCAAGCCCTACTAACTTCCTGACCTCCCCAGGAGCTCTGAAGCTTTGATGCTTGTCAGTGCAGAGCGATAAAATTGGCTGACTCTGCCCCCTCTGGGGCCAGGCCTCAGTGTCAGCGGGCTGCTGGGTAAATCAAGTTTGCTCAGCAGATTTGCCTCTCCCTTCAGCCTGGCACTGTTTCAAGCTGGCTTATCTGCTCCCCAAAGCTATGAGTGGGTCCAGGCAGCCAAATCCACAGAAGTTAAATCCCTCTCCACCTTCTGTCAGAGCCCTCCCTCCCTCAGAGTATGCTCCCCCACGCCGGCAGGGGGAGTCGTAGATGTCAGATTCATGGCTCCAACTAGCCATTTTCTGTGTGGGTGGGGCTCAGCCATCTGTGTTAACCACCACAGGCAGGTTCAGTACTCATGAACCAATCACTCCACGCCGTCGATCTGCCCGCTGCTAGATGACCCAAGCTTTTCACTCTGTGCGCCCACAACACAGAACCTAGGGCAGGATCCTGTCCACAATTGGCCATCCCCAGAGAGCTAGTTCATGTGTACCCTCCTAAACTAATGCCGTCTTGCCTCCTGATATCATTTCTTTATTCCAATTGCTTCTTCGATCTCTTATTTTCCTTCTTGGGACATCCTTTTTTCATAAAACAACAACAACAACAACAAAACTTCTTCACAAATTCTTGTTTTAATTATTATTCTAACTTTATTTCAAATTCAAAAAATAATATACAAAAGGCAGCTCAACTAATTATGAAAACATTACTCCTAAAAACGTCTGTTCAGTCACTTTTAACTCATGTACTTAAAACAGCTAAATCAATTGTTCCTCCAGTTGTTCAGAAAGACACAGATGAACACAGCTTAGTTAAATTACATAGTCAAGGTCTGCTTATTAAGGAAAAAAATAAAGAAGAGAAAAAAATGCTTGATCATATTCATATCTCACAAAACCAAACCCCATATGCTTTGTTTGACCTTTAGAATTAATATAGTACCTTCTTTGCTTTTGCTATCAAAACATTACAATGTTTTTGTTAACTATAGTCTATAAACTACATTAGTTATGTTTTTCCCATGTATCACCACATTCTTAATTGACAAATTCTTTAACGAGGGTGTTTATACTGAACGCCTGCCTGCTTATGTTGTGTGTGTGTGTATGTGTGTTTTACTGAAAACTCCTCTTTTTGCCCTAGTTTAAACAAAAGAAGTAGAATTCAATAGTCAGAATTTTCTTTTAGAACTTTGATGATATGGTTCTTTTTTTTCTGGATTCCACTTTTGCTGTGTTTTAAATTATTAATCAGAAGTAGTATTCTCCATAGCTCTTTTTAAGAACACATCTTTTCCTTTATTGTGGATATTTTCTAAAGATTGTTTTCCTCAATCTTGGAAATTTGTCAGTTATTATTACTTTAAATATCTCTTTGCACCTAATCCTGGAGTCTGACAGAAATGTGTTGTTCCTTTTTATTCCATTCCCAATATCACCTAAAGTCTCATTAATTTCTTCTATCTCCTTGTCTCTCTCTTCTGTGTCCTGAGTAATTTGCTAATAGCTAAAATTCAGCTCACTGATTCTTTCTTCAGGTAAAATTAATCTGTTATATCCATTAAGCATCTAATGAAAATATTCTCTTCTTAAATCTTGAAGTAATATTTATAATTGCTTTTATTAGTGTGAGCAATTTTCAGACTCTCTTATTCCTACATTATGCTTATAAAATTATTATCATTTTTACATAATAAATGTCTTCATATCATATTTTGTTTTTAACTGCAATAAATACAGTCTTTGTCTTACTCTGTAATCTGCTTTTTCTATCCCAGTTATATCAATAATTTTTTATTGTGAGATAAAAAAAATTAAAGGTGCTCTTTCATTTTAGATTATCTATCCAAACATTAATTCCTGCAATTACACAGAAATAGAATCCCCAGGAAAGATCTTATTTTTATGCTGTGTTTGTGTATATGTGTGTGTTTGGGTGTGTATGTGAGGCAATTTAGTGTTAGCATGAGTTCATGACATCCCTTCTTTACCTGCTTTTCCATCACCCCTAAATCTTATATGGAGCTCACAAAGTTCAGGTTTTCTTCTGAGGAAAACAAATCAGAATTTTCCCCATTTTAGTTAATATGAAAGCAAGACCTATTCTGTATCATTTCCCAATGGTGATTACCTCTGTGCTAATCTTGCTAACATAATGTAATACTCTATCTGTGGGAGTTTTTCTGCACTACATCATGTAAACTGCCTTTCTAAGTCCTTTTCTGTTTTTGTCTATGATCGACAGGCTGCTTGACATTAATCAGCATATCCCATACCCTGTTTCATGGATCCTAGAAGTGCCAGAAATTTAACATAATCTAAGTCTTTATTTTCCATCCATCCTAGTGTTTTTGTATGGACAATTCATTTTCTCCATGTGATTTTTCTTTCTTTTAGGCCAGTAATATATTATGAAACAGTATTAACAAAAGAATATGACCAATATTGTAAAAATTTAAGCAATTTCAATATAAACTATGTTTTAAAAAACAATAAAAAAATATATTCACTAAAAGACATGTTTCAACCTATGCACAGCAACACTACTTATAACAGCCCTGGGATGATTTGGAGTTATGCAGCCTCAGAAATATTTTGTTAATTTTAATCAATTCATATAGGTGTGAGCCCTGGTAAATAAGACTTTTAATGAGGTTACTTTAGTTAAGTTCTGGCCCTAGTGAATCAGGGTGGATGTGAACCCTATTTCTAGCAGCCTTATAGAGAAGGCCACAGAGGTAGTTACAGGGGAGCAGCCAGCAGCTGAAAGTCAATGGAACAAAGCAGAGAAAGAAGATGCTGCCATATGCACTGCCGTGTGATGGAAAAGCCAAGGAATCCCAAAGATTTCTAACTAACCAGAAGATGCTGACCCTGGGTGGAAGCAAGCTTTCTAACCTCTGAAACCATGAGCCAGTAAATTTCCATCTTAGGTTGGCTTAGGTATTTGTTTTAGCAGCCAGGAAATTAAAACAAGCCCTAATTGTGAAAGTACCCAAATGTCTATCCAAAAAAAAATAATAATAATAATTTGTCATATATTGTTGCAAGAAGATACCATACATCAATGAAAATAACCAATCAGACACTATATAAAACATCAAGACACTAAACTAAAAAATCTGTATGATTGCTTTTCTATAAAGTACAAAAGTAAGTCAAGCTAATCTATGATTTTAGAAATGAAGATAGTGGTGAGATTTGAGAGGAAGTGATTATAAAGAGGCATGAGGGGGATTTTTGTTTACCCTGCTGGTAATTTCTCACTTAAATCAGGATGCTAATTACATGGTAGTTCTCAATTTATGAAAATTCATGATCTGTATATTCATAAAATGTACAATTTTCTGTTTTTATAATTCAATAAAAAGTTAAAAAAAATAGAAGACAATGTTTTATTCAGTTTCTTTGCATTTTAACACTTGAGGACGTGTAATCTAGTTTATCTTGTTTTTTCACTACAGTGCCAAATAAGAGAAATAATCCTTTATTTTTAAGAAATTGCTTGGTTATTTAATAATACATGAACACAATTTTCATGGTTGTAATAAAAAAAGGAAAGTATAAATAACAATTTCCAATATGTTGATAATGGATCAGTGTAGAAGCATAAAACAACAGGGAGAAATGATTCCTGCTTGCTGATTTCTCTCTCCAAGCAGTGAGAACATGCAAGCAATGAGGATGAATCTTTTTCAACATCATAGTCCCAGGGAAGAAAAGATTAAAAAGCAGAAATGCCTCAGAGCAGTTATTTTCCTTTCAAGAGCATTTGATGGCACCAAACTTCCTCAAGGCATTCTTCACCTCCACTTTTCTCAGGGTGTAGATCAAAGAGTTGAACATGGGAGCAATCATGGTGTAGAAAAGAGAAAGCAAGTTATCTTCTGGAAAAATTGTGGCAGATCTAATGTAAATAAATAATACAGATACCAGAAACAGTGCCACAACACTTATGTGAGAACCGCAAGTGGAAAGAGCTTTGCTGCGGCTCTCCACAGAGTATGCCCCGATGGTGTATAATATAAAAAGATAAGAAAATATCAAGACAATAAAGGTTGCCAAAGCAATTAAGGCTGAATTATCAACGACTAAGAGTCCTATTAAGTGTGTATCAGTGCAGGCCAATTTCAGCAAAGGATAGACATCACAAAAGTAGTGATCTATCTCATTGTGACCACAGAAAGGTAAGAAGATGGTGAGAAGAAACTGTCTGGTGGAGTGTATAAATCCCCCAGTACAACAAGCTATGTGATGCCGGTATAATGCAAGGGCTTGCAAATGGCCACGTAGCGGTCATAGGCGATCCCTGTGAGGATAAAGATCTCCATGCCTCCAAAGAAATGTATGGAAAAGAGCTGTGCCATGCAGTTACTATAAGAAATGGTCTTTATTTCTGCTAGTAAGTCAGTTATTAATTTTGGCATCACTGTAGATGTATAACAAAGGTCTGAGAGTGAGAGATAATTAAGAAAGAAATACATAGTGATCAATTAGCTGACTGCATGAAATAGAAATCATTATGAGCAAGTTTCCCATCCAAATACCAATGTAACAAAATAAAAATAAAGCAAAGCAGAATATTTCAATATGCTTGTTTTGGGAAAGTCCCAAGAGAATAAATACAGTGACATTATTGTTTTTTTCCATGGTCCAGTGTAGATAGAAAAAATAATGACCTGAAATGATGTAATTGATGATCCCATATTTAGAAGTTTTATTGAGAATATTGTTTGTCATATGCTATTCATGGAACTAACTAGGATTTATTGACCTCATTCAAATATCTCAGAGAATAAAAATTAGATATTTAATTAATTCTCTGTGAATATTTGCTACATGATTTTCATTAAAATTTCCAGCAAATTATGAGTAATCTCAGCCTTAGTAGAAATCAATGCACTTGATCAATCAACAATATTAGAATTTTATTCTGTAATAGTATCTATTTCTTAAGCCTAAAATAATCTAAAATAACTCCTTGCAAAAGATATATCACTTATCCTCTAAGACAATATTTATTGATGAAACAATTATAAATCATATAGATATTATTTTTATTGTTTACAGATAAACCTGGATTTTAAATTGTTCTTATAGGTACACTGTATATTACCTTAAATCAATTTTCAAATTGGGTAGCATAAAAGATAAGTAAATCTTTAGGAAATAATATTTTAAATTGAAGGGCTTTCTCTTTAGGAGTCTGATGCAAATATTTTGAAAAATTGTGAATTTATTTGATTTTTTTGCTTATCTGTTTACTTATTGATATGTGTAAATTATTTGTTGAAAGTTTTAAACACAAAGATGCTTAGTCCTAGGGTTAATTCAAATAAAACAATAAACTTGAATAAAACATTAAATAAATCCTGGGGATTAATCCGTTAAGTCTTATCAGAAGGGAGTGTTTAATCAAAGTTTTGTCCTGAATGCAGTATATTGTATATGGAAAGCCAAATTCATTTTAGCCTTCCGATTGGGGGATATATATTTATTTTTTTCTATATTTAACCTATATAGCACCTGTGTCCAAATCCATGCACTGTCTATCTAGTGACTAATCGATTAAAAAAAAATACAATTTATAGGGAATAAGTTGTAACATGGGCTCTACTTTTTTTGCACTATATCATATGTTTTTACCTTGTGTGCCAAATATTTTAGACCTTTAAATATAAGAAAAATGGGAAATCCTGCATTGTCTTTGACCCATATTTGTGCCTTCAAACAGTATTGTAATGTGAAATCACCTTATAAATTCTGGAGCTATTAAAAATAGATATTATTATACAATATTTGGGAACTCAGTTCAGTAAACTTGACTTCAAGCAAATTAAATAGCAGTTTAGAATCATTAAATTATTTTAAGCCCAAAGTTTCTCAATCTACTAGTCAAATCTCTTTCTTCCACCAATGGAGAATTTAAATTATAAGCTAAGGAAAGGGTATACAACAGTAGCAAAAATCTCTTTACCACAAAGAAAAATGATATCAAAACAATAGATATGACTATATAAAGCAGAGCTATTGCAGTTTTAGAGTCTTGGATGTTGATGAAATGAAAACATTGAATTATTAATGTTTTCCATTATATTCTCTTATACACTTAAGTACATCCTTTTATAATTAATCCGTATCTGTTCTCAAAATGCCCATTTGTAGTATACAATTTCAGTCTCAATCTCGTGCCTGGCTTTTCATTAAAATCCTACTTAAATTTCCTCCTCGACTCTCCCCAATACTGATCAGACTACAGAAATACATTGCCTATAAGTAAGCAATGTTGAACATATTACTGATTTGAATTCTTGTTAAAATAGTTTCTGGTACATTTGAATTTTCATAAGCAAAGTTTAATCTCTCATATATGTGAGTTTAAAAACCCACTTGAATTATGCCCATTATATCAGCTTAGCATAGGAAAAATCTTACATTAAATTAAACCTGTAGGAAAGTAAGGCTGGGAACATTCTCAGGCAAAACCAGGTAATCATTGTCTACTTTTACTGATACAAATATTAATGCCTAATGATGGAATATATTGTGCTTTTGAAACTATACAAATGTGCTAAAAATATTTCTTGAATCTCTAGTTGTGTTGGCTCAGAAGGCTCTAGCTTGGCAATCCTCCTTTATTCAGCTTTCTTATAGACCTAGGACTCTATGTTAACTGCCACATATTTTAGTGCCAGGAAAAATTGAATTACTTGCTGTATTTTTTTGAGGAATTCCTGGTTACATATCTTAATTCATCCACTAACTTTACATGTGATCTTTATAAGTCACTTAATTTCTCAAAGCTTTTTCTTCATCTGAAACCTAAGAAAACATACATTTAGAGATTGGTTCTCAGACTTAACTGTGATAATAGATGAGAAAGAGCTTTGCAAATAATAAAAGACTGCACAAATGACAATCAAATAGTATTCATATCAACGTTTACAAAATAAGAAATTAAAATCACTTTAGGTTTGTAGAAGTGAAAAGTAAAAAACTTCAGCAGCAGGATAAATTTAACATTAACCCTACTTTTTCCAATCCAAGTTTGCAAACATTTCTGAATCTTTCAGGAAAAATAAGGATGCCTCTTGAATTGCAAACGTTGCCTCATTATAGCTACTCAAATTTAAATGTGTAAAGGGAAGCATAAAAATGTAAGTTAGGCCAAAGTTTCCACGAAAAAGCACAAACCCAATAAATTCAGGATCCTTATGTATTTAAGCCACCTTTAAAATATAAGAAATGTGTAACTCACATACCTCTGTAGGACACAAAATATCACTTATTTTCTCAAGCATGAATAATGATATTGTATTCCCAGCTATTTGCCATGTAAGAATAAAGGATGATGAAGTCCTTTTTGAAAATAAATCATGTTCTTCTTGGTTAAAGTTTTACTGACTTTCTCCCTAAAGTTGTGTTAAAGTTTCCCTTCTTTAAGATGGAGTCTTCCAATAAATTAGGCAGTATTATTCTGTGATTTTCATCTTATTTTTCTAGGATATGTCATCCCACTCACAATAAACGGCCAGGTAGCCCATAAACTTATTGCTCATCAATTCAAGAATATTTTAATTTGTTTTAAAATTAGCTGCTAATTAATATTTTATCATGAATTTAATCAAGATAACAGAAAGAGAGAAATAAATAGCTTACATATTCTCCTGAACTTATTTTGAATCTCTTCCCATTTTCCTTTATACTCTTTTGTGTCTTCTGTTTATTGAAATTTGAATCATTCTCCAACTATTTCAATGATTCTTTAAAAATTTCTGATGACATTTTTCTCAATATAGTCCAATAATGTAACTAATGTATTTCACTTTCTATTTTCCTGCAAAGTATAAAAATAAATACAGTTTGCATCATTGTAGGAACTACTGTAACATCTAATATGCTAACTCAAATAAATGATGGCCAGTCAGCCCACAGAGAAAAGACTGAAGGCATGAGAAGTATTTTGCTTTCCTACACAAATTTTAGTCTATATAGACTTTATTTCTATCAGCAAATAATTTCTGAATGTTTCCTGGTTCAAATGCTAAATAAATTTCTAGGTAAAGAATATATTCTAAAGACATATATTTCCTCCCAAGGCATTGGTTATTTCATTAAAGTTTATATTTATACCTTCACAAGTAATCAACTCAGCAATTAGCATCCCTTTATAGTCAAGTTAACAGAGTAACTTCACTCTGGATTATAAATACTCTGCAGACAAAATTTACACTGATTCTTATTGTTCTATTCCTATTTATTAAACAGTCCTTATGAGTCTTGATGATTGATACCTGGTATTTATGCAATTTGATCCTCCTGGCTGCTGGGAGGGGCTTCTCTACCCCATCCCTGAGATATCAGGTATGACTAAAACTCCTGGCTAATAATATCTGACTAAGAGGATAACACACTTCTTCTTCTTTACCAGCACCTCTAGATATGTATATAGTGGGGTGGGGGTGCTCTGGGTCATCTAGGAGGGTGCTAGAAAGAAAAGGAAGCCAAATCTTAAGTTTCTCCTGCTTGTGGCTGGAAGTGGTGCTTATACCCCGCCCTCAAGACAAACAGCCTAAGCGGAGCTGCCAATTTCCTCCTCCAAAAGGAGAGAGGCAGCAACCTCTCTGGGAGGAGAAGAGGTCAGAAAAGGTGGGCAGTGGTCTCTCTGCAATTATTTAAGCAAGCCTAGCTCAACGTTTGGTGTTGGAAGGGACCCTGAGTCCACAGGGATAAGGAAAGGGGATCTCCTCAGTCAGGCTGCCATACTTAGCAGCTAGGTAAAGAAATAATTTACATCAGAAAGGATGCAGAAATAACGGGGAGGGAATAGGGGATGATAGGTTTCTGAAAACTCTTGCTAACCTAAGAAGGCACAAGAGCTCCTCCCTAGAATATACATGGTCCCTGGTTCAATCTCTGGCTCTGAGAAATAATACAAGGTTATGAAGCATCCAGTGAAACTTTATGACAGGGAACATATTGACATCCTTTTTGTTTGAGTTTTTATTGGATCTCTTATTAAAAAAAAAAAAGGTTCCTTTTTAAATTTCCTTATTTTACTCATTAAAACCTGGCTTAAAACCTGCAGAGGACAGGCTGCAGGGTGATTGAATGTTGAATAGCAGCAGGCTGAGAAGATCACTTAGGGGATCCAGAGAGAAGACTGTTTTTCCATGTTTATCTTGGCTTTTTGGTCCTTTTACTGCCTTCTTCTTTTTTTTCTTTTTCTTATAAAAAAAAAAAGAAATAAAACTTAGCTGCTGTCTTGATTTATTGTGTTGTGTTCTCCCTTCTTTGTTTCTCTGTCTGTTAGTTTTTTCTCTCTTTCTTTTGTTTCCCAATTTTCTCTATGCTATATCTTTTCCCTCCTTCATTCTTGTATTTTCTGTTTGCTGTTGTTGTTCTTTCATTCCACCTCTTTGGGCTTGGTCTTCAATTTTTCTTTTACTCATTTCTCTCTTTCTTACTTTCTCTGTGTTTTACTCTTTTTTTAGTTTTTTTTTTCTTCTTCTTTCCTTCCCTAATCTACTTTTACTTTTCCATTCATCTCATCATTCTGGGCTTTTAAGTCATTCTATATTTTTCTCCCTTCTCTTTCATGTTTCATTGTTTCTATTCAACTTTTCTAATCTTATTCTTCTGTGTTTCTTACTTGGGTCAATTATTCAATTGCCTATGTCTTGTATGGTCCCTTTCCTACCTTTTACTATTATCACTACTATTACTCATACACTCTTCCTATTTCCTCCTATTTTTCTGGTTGTAAAATATATTTTCAAGAGAACATAGACAACAAGAAGGAAATGGAATAAGAGAAACAAAGAGTTAAATTGAAAATTTACCACACACAAAAACAAAAAATAAAACCTTAGAGCAGAGAGAGAAGCCAATCAACTGAATAAACACACCAAGATAAACAGATGACTAGATACCAACTAAAAAATACAAGGTACACTAAGAAACAGGAAGACATGGCCCAGTCCAAAGAACAAACAAAAAACCAAGAGGAGATGCAGAAAATGGAACAATTATTCAGAGCAAAAAATATCCTGAATCAATTTAATGAAGTGAAGGAAGAGATTAGGGAATTAAGAAGACACTGGGAGAACATACTGAAGAGATTGCAAATATACATAAGAATATAATAGATATGATGGTGAATAATGGCACAATCTAAGAAATAAAAAATACAATGGAACCACACAATAGCAGTTTTGAACAGGCAGAGGAAAGAATAAGCGATGTGGAAGACAGTACCTTGGAAATAAAATAGATAGTGGAACAGAAAGATAAAAACATAGAAAAATCCAGCAGGGACTTAGATACCTGAATGACAACACAAAATGCACAAATATACACATTATAGGCATCCCAGAGGGAGAAGGGAAGGGAAAGTGGACAGGAGGAGTGTTGGAGGAAATAATGGCTGAAACCTTCCTAACCCTCTTGAAGGAGATGGATGTACATATCCAAGAAGCAGAGCACACTCCAAATAGTATAAATCCTAACAGGCCTACCACAAGACATATCCTTGTCAAATTGTGCAATGCTCAAGACAAAGAGAGAATATTGAAAGCAGCAAGAGAAAAGAGAACCATCACAAAGAAGAGAAATTCAATAAGATTAAGTGCTAATTTCTCAATTGAAACAATGGAGGCAAGAAGGCAGTGGTATAACATAGTTAAGGTACTAAAGGAGAGAAACTTTCAACCAAGAATTCTCTATCCAGTAACACTGGCATTCAAAAATGAGGGAGAGTTCAAAATATTCACAGGAAAACAGAATCTAATAGTGTATTTAATAAGAAAAGTGCACTTCAAGAAATAATAAAGGGAGTTCTGCAAATTGAAAGGGAAAAACAGGAGAAATAGAGTTGGAGGAAAATGTGAGAAAAACTAAAAAGACAAAAAGAGTGATTAAACAATACATGACATACATAAACCCAAATAAAATATGGCTAATATAAGTAATTTCATGACAATAATAGCATTGAATGTTAACGGAATAAACTCACCAGTCAAGAGACACAGACTGGCAGAATGGATAAGAAAATATGACCCATCTATATGCTGTCAACAAGAAACCAACCTTAGACCCAGAGATTCAAGAAGGCTGAAAGTGAATGGGTGGAAAACAATTTTGCAAGCAAATAATAACCATAAAAGGGTGGGAGTTGCTATACAAATATAGGACAAAGTAGACTTTAAATGCAAAACTATTATAAGAGACAAAGATGGACATTACACATTAATAAAAGGGGTAATCTTTCAAGAAGAAAGAACAAACATAAAGATTTATGTACCTAACCAGGCCATCACAAAATATATGTGGCAAATTCTGAGAAAAATACCTCAACAATTATAGTGGGTGACTTTAGTACACCATTATCACCATTAGACAGAACATCTATAAATAGAATCAATAAACAAAAACTTTGAATAATATATTAGAAGATATGGTCCTAATAGACATATACAGAACCCTACATCCAAATAGAATGGGATATACTTTCTTGTCTAGTCCACATGGATCATTCTCCAATACAGACCATATGCTAGGCCACAGAACAATTCTTAATGTATTCAGCAAGATTGAAATTATACAAAGTAATTTCTTCTGACCACAATGGAATGAGCTGGACATCATTAAGGGCCAAGGAACCAGATTAAGCACAAATATATTGAAGTTATACAACACACTCTTAGACAAACAGTGGGTCATGGAATAAATCATCAAAGAACAAAGCAAAAGTGATACTGAGAGGGAAATTCATAGCCATAAATGCATAAATCAAAAAGAGGAAGAAAGAGCTAAAATCAAAGACCTAACTGCACCCCTGGAGGAATTAGAAAAAGAACAAAAAACTAACCCCAAAAGAAGTAGAAAGAAGGAAACAACAAAGATTAGAGCAGAATTAAGTGAAATAGAAAATGAGAAAGCAAAGAAAAAATAAAACCAAAAGCAGGTTCTTCAAGAAGATCAATAAAATTGACAAACCACTAGCTAGGCTATCAAAGAAAAAAGAGAGAAGATGCATATATACAAAGTAATAAATGAGGAAGGTGATATCACCATGGACCCCACAGAAATAAAGAGTATCATAAGAGGCTATGTTGAAAAATTACATGTCAACAAGAGGGAAAATTTAGAGGAAGTGGGCAAATTCCTAGAAATACACCAGTGACCTACACTGATGAAGGAAGAAATGGATGAGATCAACAGACCAATCACAAGTAGTAAGATAGAATCTGTCATCAAAACCTCCCAACAAAGAAGAGCCAAGGACATGGCTTCACAGGTGAATTCTACCAAACAGTCCAGAAAGAAATAACACCAATCCTGCTTAAACTCTTCCAAAAAATAAAAGTGAAAGGAACATTGCCTAACTCATTCTATGATGCTAACATCACCCTAATACCAAAGCCAAACAAAGACACCACAAGAAAGGAAAACTACAGAACAATCTCCCTAATGAAACTAGATGGTAAAATCCTCAACAAAATACTTGCTAGTCATATTCAACAACACATTAAATGAATTATACACCATTACAAAGTGGGCTTCATCCCTTGCATGCAAGGATGATTCAGTAAAAGAAAATCAATTTTATACACCACACAAACAGATTCAAAGAAAAAAATCATATAATCATCTCTAAAGATGCAGAAAAAGCAATCGACAAAATACAGCACTGTGTCCTGAATAGTACACCACAAAAGGTAGGGATAGAAGGAAACTTCCTTAACATGATAAAGGGTGTATATGAAAAACCTATAGCTAACATCATCTTCAATGGTGAAATCATAAAAGATTTCCCTCTAAGATCGGGAACTAGACAAGGATGTCCATTATACCCGCTCTTATTTAACATTGTATTAGAAGTACTTGCATGAGCTCTTAGGCAAAAAAAAGATATAAAAGTTATCCACATTGGAAAGTAAGAAGTAAAAACTTCACTATTTGCAGATGACATGATCCTATACAAAGAAAGCCCTGAGAAATCTACAAGAAAGTTTCTAGAGCTTATAAGTGAGTTCAGTAAAGTCTCAGGTTATAAGATCAATGCACAAAAATCAGTGTCACTTCTGCACACCAATACTGAACAATCTGAAGAGGAAATCAGTGAAAATAATACCATTTACAGTAGGAACTAAAAGAATCAAACACCTTGGAATAAATTGAACTAAAGATTTAAATGACTTAAATATAGAAAATTACAGAACACTGTTAAAGAAAATGAAAGAAGACTTAAATAAATGGAAGAATATTCCCTGTTCATGGAAAGGAAGACTAAATATCATTAAGATGTTTATCCTACACAAACTGATATACAAATTTAATGCAATCCTAAGAAAAATCAAGGAACACCATCTCACACCTTATACAAAAATTAATTCAAGATGGATCACAGATCTAAACGTAAGACCAAGACCATAAAGACTTTGGATGATAATGCAGGGACTCATCTATAGGACCTTGAAATAAGAAATGATTTAATGAACTTCACATCCAAAGCACGAGCAGCAAAAGAAAAATAAGACAAATGGGACCTCCTCAAAATTAAAAATGTTTGCTTCTCAAAGGAGCTTGTCAAGAAAGTGAAAAGGCAGCCTACCCAATGGGAGAAAATATTTGGTAACCATATATCTTATAGAAGTCTCCTATCTATCATATATAAAGAAATCCTCCACCTCAAAAATAAAAAAGAGAAACAACCCATTTAAATAATGGGCAAACGATTGGAATCAACACTTTTCCAAAGAAGAAATACAAATGGCTAAAAAGCACATGAAAAGATGCTCAACATCACTAGCTATTAGGGAAATGCAAATCAAAAGTGCAATGAAATACCATCTTACACCCATTAGGCTGGCATCTATTAAAAAAACAAAGGACTGAAAGTGTTGGAGAGGATGCAGAGGAAAGGGAACACTTATCCACTGCTGGTGGGAAAGTGGAATGGTGTAGCCATTGTGGAGGACAGTTTGGCAGTTCCTCAAAAACTAACTATAGGTCTTCCATATGATCCAGCAATTCCACTGCTGGGTATACACCCAGAATTGAAAGCAAGGACAAGAATAGATACATGCACACCAATGTTCATAGCAGCATTATTCACTATTGCCAAAAGTTGGAATCAACCCAAATGCCCATCAACTGATGAATGGATAAACAAAATGTGGTATATACATACAATGGAATATTACTGAGCAGTAAGAATGAATACAGCACTAATACATGGGACAACATGGATGAAACTTGAGGACCTTATGTTGAGTGAAGGAAGCCAGACATCAAAGGACAAATATTACATGACTTCACTGACATAAAATAACTAAACTGAAGAGACTCACAGAGCTAGAGTCTGGAAGGTAGATTTAAAGGAAATAGAAAGGGAGAAGATTGTGTGAGCTAATGCCCATACAGGCAAAATCTATGGCAAAATGGAAGCGTGTAGTTGTGCAGTGAAGGGATATGACAGAAGTATAGTGATAATATTGGATTGGGTAGTTCAGGTTTGATAGGAGGCAAGATGGAGAGAGTTGGGATGGTGGGTTGGATGGTCGATGGTGGGTTGGATGGTCGAGGGTAGGGTTGGTGGAGGAAACAGGTGAACACATGGGGATTGGCAGTACATGGTTGAAATTACAATGTTGATAATGCTCATTTGACAATATGACAACGAAGTGTTACTGGTTTAGGGTGTTGGATGGGGGGCATTCAGGCCAGGGCGCACCAGGGGCAGACTTCTAGAGAGCATGTGAGTGATCATTTTGGCATTGTGTCTTTCATCAGTGGGTAGAGACCCACATAATGTGTGGGAAGGTGTTGGATTCACATCCTAGGCAGGCCCACTATGTTATCAAATGGAGGGACGGTGCCTTGAGAGCATCAGCAGTGCCTGATAGGGCACAACTGACCAGTATTTCAAGCCCTCAGTGAAGATGAAAGTAGCTATGAATCTTGTCTTTCAACGAGTGAAGTCTGGTGGTAACCATGGGCCTCAAGGGGAGGGAGAGGGAAGAATAAAATAGAAGAGGGGGCAATTTGGGGGTAATGGAAGTGTTCCTGATGATCTTGCAAAGATGGACACAGGTCACATTAAATTTTATCAGATCTTATAAAAGTTTATGGTCCAAAATTTAAACTATAATGTGAACCATTGAGATGGTTAATAGCTATGTTTTAATATTTTTGCATCAATTGTAAGAAATGTACTATCCACATATAAAATGTTACTGATGGGGGATACGGGAAAAGGGGGAGAATTTTGGGTAGATGGGAATTCCCTGTTTTCTGTACATGACTCACTCTACTGTGACATAAAACTTCTTTGAAGAAAAAATGAAAAAAAAAAGACTTTGGGAGAATAAATGGAAGAAAATGTCACTGTACATACAGGACAACAGTCTTACAGTGATGAAGTCAAAATGTAAAAAGAGAAAGATTTTTTCTTCAAATATTTTTTCATTATTTTTTAATATTCCAATTTTAAAAAATATTATTCTAATTTTAATTTTTATTAAATTTTTTTCTGTATTTTACTTTCTATATATAAAACTATCATTACTATTTCATTTTCTTATTAATTGTATATGGCTAATTTATTGGCTTCATTTTTGAAGAAGTTTTAGATCACAGAAGTGTTATAACTATGACGGGAGGATCACTGGTGTATGGTGTCAGTGAGGGGGGATATGTGGGAGGAAGATCAACTGGGTATACATAAAAGGTATATAAATGTGTTCAAATGTCCATAGGTCATTGTCACGGTGGGTGGAGATTCACATGATAACCAAAAAATATCAAATTCCCTTCCAGGGGTCGCTGCTACATTCTTTAATGGAACAACAACAATAACCCAAGTACAGGGACAATGACTTGTGAAGGAGGATGGTGCATTGAAGGACCCTTGATATTGATGATTATGCTTATGAGCCTTTGGTCTTGAAATTGAAACTTAGCCTAGTGAAGTAGGGTGCCTAAGAGTTACCTATGTGGAGCCTCCTTGTTACTCAAATGTGTGCTCCCTCTAAGCTGAACTCAGTGTATAAAAGCAATAACTTCCCCCCAGTGTGGGATATGACTTCTGGGGATGAGCATCCAGGCACAGAGAGATTGCAACCAAGTACCAATGAGCAATGTGTCTGGGGAAAAATAAACAACAACAGCTTGACCAAAATGGGAAAAAGCTAAAGACAAATGAGTGTGTATTACTAAGAGAATTCAAAGTGAGTCAGGAGGTCATCCTAGAGGTAGCACTTATGCACATCTCATCAGGATCTCATTGACAACCAAAGTAGATACAATCCCAAATAGCAAAGCTCCTCAGGGATATGGAGACATCCAGACACTATCATCAGGGCAGACAGCTCAGGAATTTGGGCCCTTGCTAGTCGTCCCTAGTCTGGTATTTTTACTCCCCAGTGTGACTGAGTTAGACTCAGCAGTGGTTTCTCTATGCATCACTCTTCTGTCCCTCTATTTGAATCTCTAATTCATACTAGAGTTGGTAAGTGTGCATTCAAGAGTCTTAAATCTTTGGGATTCCCATGTGCCAGCTGAGCCCTGAATCTCAACGGAGTTTCAACAGCTACTCTCCAATTCAATGGACTCACCTAGGACAACTAACAGGGGGCAGATGATGGACAAAGAACATACCAAGGAACTGAGAGTGCCTACAACTGCAAGCAAGAGAGTCCCATCTATCGAATGTATAGGATCGAAGCATCCCTCAATTAATGGTGGAGTGGGCATCACCATCCCATAGTCCTCAGGATTGGGAAATGATCTGTGGACTATAATAATCTTACTAGTATTCTACTATAGACTACTTGGGATTCTAGCAATGGAAGAAATACCATTGTTGTGGAGGCAATGACCCAAGGATGTTCTGGGTTTAGGGACAGGGAAAAACAGGTGTAATAAGGTGGCATTTTCAGGACTTCAGAATCATCTGAATGACATTAGAATGACAGATACAGGCCATTATATATCTGGCTATAACCTACAGAGTTGAATGGGAGAGAGTGTAAACTGCAATGTAAATTATAATCCATGCTTGTTGGCAATGTTCCAAAATGTGTTTATCAAATGCAATGAATGTACCACACCAATGAAAGATGTTGCTAATGTGGGAAAATGTGGGAGGTGTAGGGAGCGGGGCATAAGGGAATCCCCTATAAATTCTCTGTAACATTTATGTAATCAGAGTATCTTTTAAAAATTTTAAAAACATGGGAAAATAAAAGAAATTAGGGCATAGAAAAATAACAAGGAAATTGTGGAAGAGGCTCTGCCTTTCCACGGGACCAACAAATTCATCTTGTGCCCAGGACCAGATGTGTTGCATTGGCAAGATAAAACTCAATCCCTTAGTAGATAAGGGGATTGCCAGTATATTCCCTCTCATCTTGTCCTAAGCATATTTAAATATTCCCTGTAGACAATCTAATTAAAGTGAGCAGGTTTTATGTCATCCAGCTCACATCCTGGTAGTGTATCTCTGCCTGGCAGGGAGGGAACGGGGTTTATCTATTATGGTACACACACAGAGATGGGTGCTGCATGTAAAACATCTCCCACGGATGGAGGCCTCCTGGCTACAGGGGAACTGTCAGTAACTAGTGAGGCTGAATTTCCCATTTCTTCTCTATGTGAGTGAAACATTGTTCCATTTAGTGCTGTAAGAGTGATGCTTCTGTTGGTGATCCCAACATCTGCTAAGTTGGTTATTTCTCCAAGAACTGTGTTCCTGGTAGCACCCACACTCCCACCCTTCACATGGTGAGACCCCACCCATGGAGTGCCAATAGTTTTCTCTCTTTCTGAGCCACAACAAAGGAAGTGATTTCATGTGATCAAGGTTACATTAATGGGTAGAAAGAGGATGTGGTTATGAAAGGACATGGTGATGCTATTTCTTGTCCTAAGTGGAGGTTTTATCAGTGATTACTTTACAAATATCCATTCTTCAGTACGTGAAAGATTCTGTGGTTGTCTTATCATGCAATTCAAAGTTTAAAATGGTAAAAGTATAAAGCTAATACAAGGCCATCAATCACAGTACTGAAAATGCAGGCTCTACATTTATTTTGTCTCCAAAGAACTAATTGCCAAAGGATTTTAGGAGAGCTACTCATATTCAGTCTATTTCCTACAATCCAATTAAAATTTTTTTCCAATAATTTTTTTCTTTTTCTATTAGGTGACTCCACCAATTTTGACTTAGTATTTTACTACTAGGCTTTGAATTACCTCCAAGAAAGCCTTCATGTTTCCCTTCCCTTCTCACAGACATTTGGCCCAGAATCCCTCAATTTCTAGCTATAGATTTTGGAAAAAATAAACAAACAAAAACTTTCATCTACACCATGGATTTCTCTTCTGCTTTAACAGAAAACATTTCTTTTTTCTGAGTTCTTAAAAACACGTTTAGAAAATACTTTTAGGTCTAGGATATATTTTGATCAATTTTTGTATAAACTGTGAGACTTGTGTGGGTTAATTTTTTGCAAATGAATATCCAATTCTTCTAGCATTATTTTTGGAAAAGACTATGTTTTCTCCAAAAATTACCTTTTCCTCTTTACTAAAAATTAGCTGAGTATATTTGAATGAATCTATTACTAATCCATTAATCTATTTATCTACACTTCTCTCAATGCCACAATGTCTTGGTTATTTTAACTTTATAGCAGGTTTGATATTCATTAATGAATCCACCAACTTTTTTTTTTTAGGCATGTTTTGGCTATTCTAGTTCCTTTGCCTATTCATATGAATTATAGAATCAGCTTGTTAAGATCAACAAAAATTTGTTGGGATTTTGACTGTGGTTGCTTTGAATCTATAAATAAAATGTGGAAAATTGACACCTTAACAATGAAGTCATTCAATTTTTGAGCATAGTATGTACAGCAAGTTGCTCCATGATGCCTTGTGGGAGTACTAGCTCAGGACATATCGGAAACTTTCAGCAAATGTTCACTTCATTACTTCACAGCTGAAAAGATCTAAAAGAGCAGAGGAAGAGAATCTATCATAACTGGTCTCTTGGTGTGGCTACAGCTGCTTGGGCCAGGGACAGTAGATGGCAGCTCAACACACCCCAATTCCTATCTGAGAAAAGACACAAGTTTGTGCTGCTCTGATAAGCATCTGGGGGTGATTTGTTTATGGTTTCCTGGTTTAAGATCTGGTAAGGCAAACAATAGAAAAATATTTGGGGGTAGGCAAGGGCTAGTAAAAAAGTCAACTAAAGGTGTGTCTGTGACTTTCCCAGCATCGTACACGTCTTTACTTACTTAGGTCTTCTTTGAGTTATTTATCAGTGTTTTGTAGTTTTCTGCATATTTATTTTGAAAATTCATACCTAATAGTTGTTATTGTAAATAATATTGGGATTTTTGTTGTTGTTGTTGTTTTATTTTAGATTCCAAATTTCCATTGCTTGTTTAGAAGAATTAAATTGATTTTCTATGCAGATCATGTATCCTGTCCACTCGCTAAACTCACA
>JAQZBX010050380.1:0-19674 GCA_029593785.1 Cabassous unicinctus | reverse complement strand
ACCAATATTTGTAAAATGATATATAAATACATATGCATATATGTGCATTTGTTTACATAAATGTTATTTGTTATATATATATATATATTTTTTTTTTAAAGATGCTTAGATTACCTAAATATTACTCAGAAATTACAGGGATTCCCACGTTCCCCACCTCCCACACCTCCAACAACATCTTGGCAGATGCACAGAGGAAGCATAGCTCAGGGCCTACCTGCCATAGAAGCAGGGTATAAGGCACTCACAGCAGCTGGTTTGAATCCCATGAATACCTATCCACAAGAATGCAGGTTCTCAGAGAGCCAGGGTAGAAGTTGCTGAGGAATGCCACATAGAAAAGTGCTCCACGTAAAAAAAAGACCATGGTCAAACTGTTGTTAAGAGGCACACAAACTCAATTCAGCCAATTTTCATTGGAACACCTAAATGCAAAATGGACCTTTGTGGGTTGACGCCATCTTTGGGTGGGATACCCTAACAGGGAAGAAATTGGAGTCAGAAAACGCTCACAGAAATAAAAATTGCGGGGGAACTGAGTTGCTTTAAGACAGGATTAGTACCAGAACTGAAAAGTATAAGGAAAAGAGGACACTGAATGAGGGAGAGAATTTAAACAGATCATGGTAGCTTGGGAAAATATGTCACAAAAACAAAAGAGCAGATAAAGATTTCTGGAGAAGGAAAAGATGAAAGAAGGAAGCAACTCAGTTACAATCAAAAGATGAATGTATAAACAAAATGTGGTATAGAGATAAATGAAATATTATTCAGTCATAAAAGAGATGAAGTTCTGATACATGAGGCAACATATATGAACCTTAAGCCATCACATTGATTTAAATAAATCAGGAACAAAAGAACAAATATTGCATATCAGTGATATGGAATGAGTAGAAGAAGCAAATTAAATGAGTCAAAAACTAGAATATAGGTGATAAGGTTGGGATAGGGAACCGGTCATTAATTTTTAATTGGTACAGAGATTTTTTTTAGTAAGATGGAAAAGTTTTTGTGATGATGGAGGTGACATAAGAAAATCAATTAATGCATTATGACTCATTACTAGAATTAAGAAAAAACACATGATCATCTTGATTGATACACCAAAAGGCATTAGAAAAAATCCAGCACCCATTCTTCATAAAATACTCAGACGGGAATTTCCTGGACAATATAAAGGAAATATATGAAAAACCTGTGACTAACCATCATACTCAGTGAATACTGTATATTATAGAATGAAAGATTTTGACCCAAAATCATTAACACATAAGCATAACTGCTTTAAACCATTATTATTCAGCATTATAGTGGAATGTTTTGCCAGAGAAATTAGGCAAGGAAAAGAAATAAATGGCATTTAAAGTTGACAGGAAGAAATAAAACTTTATTTGCAGATGACATGATTCTATGTGGAGAAAAAAACAAAGAATCCACTAGAAATCTACTAGAGATTAAAAAGAAAACAATTAAAAAATATTGCAGGATAAAGAATAAGTACAAACACACATCAGTTTGATTTAGTAGAATAGCAATGAACAATCCCTGCATAATCTAACAAATGACATCATGGAATTATATATGAATCCAGGGCCAACTCTCAATTATTTCTGGATTCTGCATCTTTCATAGTCCTAGACATAGGCCTTGTTTCATACTATAAGACTATGCTGAAATAAGAATCCAATTAACTTTATCTTTAAGTAATGACCACCATCTCCCAACCAGTAAAATCCTAATACAGTTTAATAGGTTTCCAGATCCAGCTAACAGCTGTTGGGTACTTCAGATTTTAGTTTATGTGTGAGGTTGGAAGTTAGTGAACACCTAAGCAAATCACACATTATCCTGGGCTTTGGGGACCAAAAGTTTCCCCAGAATTCATTCCTGTGCTTCTGCTGCTAAGATCCCAGGTAACTGCCTTTGAGCTACCTACCTTTGCATCCATTGGGAGGAGCATACTTAACAGCCACACTTGGTTCAGTGTGCATGGGTTTACAAAAATTTTTTCTGGCATGATTTATAACTATCTGTTGACAATTTATCAAATTTTCTACAAAGATCATACCTGTCCAAGTTGCTTGCCATCCTTTCACATGCTCCTAAAAATTATCCCTTCTTAGTGGCCAATAAAGGCCATTAAGTAAACTTCCTCATTATGGCTCTTTCCACTTAAGGCAATTTCTGCTTGGACATCTAGACCTCTGCCAGCCTCACCAGGGTTTTTTTTAGGGCATTTTCATCAATGTTAGTTTATCCACCAAATAAGTTGTTGTCATATGTTTATTGTTTGAATAAAATTAATGTATGTATTTAGGTCCAATAATGTTGAACTCCCCAGGATAATGTCATATGGGTATCAAATCCCCACAAATATTCTTTAATATCAGTATACAAAGCATCTTTCCTCATGAATCCTCAGCAGATATTGGAGCTAAAATCCACCCACATCATCAATCCAAAAATGACATTAGTTTTTGTTTTCATGTGTTCTTTACTTTGATTATTGTCCTCACTCTGTAAAGTTAAGATTAACAAGTAGTCAGGTACAAAATATTCTGACAAGGTGGGCATACAGCTATACTATATTTCCATCACACCCAGGTCCCTTTCTCAACAGATCATTACTTAGATTCCAAGTTGCAGACAGACATGTGGATCAGTTTTGACCACAATCTTTTGCATGTACCTAGAAAGCAACAGTTCTTATAAGATTTCTCTAAACAGAGATTTTTTTATAATTGATGTGACCTGTAAAATGTGAACCAGAAGAAAAACGAACATTGTAAGTTTTCCAAGTCTTCACATATACAGTGTTAGAGTCACTGAGATGTTTCACCTATATGACTCCAGACATATACTTCTTAAATCCCCTGGGAACCCATATTAGACCTGCAACTTCTTATGAAGGGGTAGGTTTCTGCAAATACCTTTACCTGTATGATTACTTATAAATATAAATAAATTATACTGAAGTAGTGTTTTCCCTTCTCTGCCTTATTCATTTATTTCTTCCATTTTTATCTTCTGTTACTTCTCCTTCTTAAAATTTGAATTAACTTTCAACCAGATCCTTTACTTGATATAACCCAAGGATATTTTGTCTTCCAGTCATCTCAGGGCCATTTTCCACACCATATTGCTAGTCCATAGACTACCATCAGTCCATTGGTTTACTGCCCAAGAATCAGTAAACTCTATAACATATCACTATTGTTATCATCTTGTTCTTCTGATACCACAAGGAGCACTTCTTGTAATTCTGCCCATTTGCCTTTTCCCTCTTTGATAAACTGGTTTCTCTACTGCTGCTTTCCAGATTGAGTGCCTGCCAGCTATCAAGCTACCATCTGTAAAACATGCTACTTGTTAGGGGGCCTCCAATAACTGATGATTTGGAGAGTCTCATTCATCTATACAGTTAGGTAACTCCTCAGAGACATCTAATGAAGGTTCCAAGACACAAAAACAATCTGTTTTTTAGCTCCCCCTTTCACGTGTTTTTGGATTTACATTCAAAGGGATTCATTATTTGATAAAATCAAGGATATAAGGGTATTTCATATCTCAAAACAATGTGATGTGGTTTGGTAATTCATGCAGTTTCAACTAAAGTTCAATAACAAGCCAGCAATCACCTCTTAAAAGGTGTGTACTTTTCAGATAGGTCAGGTTAACTTCCCAGTCCAAAACCCCAGTGGTCACCACTAGATGGCAGTGCAAGCTTCCCTCTTAGAGGGCATTTTTCAGAAAATGCAATTTTTTTCGTAATGTTTCTCTTTTAGGCATAAAGAAGCATCTTTCAGAAGACCTCCAGCAATTTTCTCTCTTGTCTCATTGGCTAGAATTGTGTCACATGCATATTCTTAAAATAACCACTGAAAAGGGGAATGGAATTACAGTAATTGGCTTAGACTAAACCAGATTCACACCTACGGTTTGTGGGGGTAGTCCTCTTTTCCCTAAAATAAATGAACACCTGATATCAGGAAAAAAAATTCTGATAGAAGGAAGATCGGTGAGGAACTAACAGTGTTTGCAACACCCAAAATACCTCTGTTGATTAATCTCTCTCTCCCCTCCCTGGTTCCCACCCGCTCCCCTTCCTCTGACCCTTCTCCTCCCTATTTCCTCTCCCTTTTGACTAGCTTTTTCCCACTGAATTCTAAACATGACATGTTTCTCCTGTACTAAAAAAAATTCACACTCAATCCCATGGCCACCTTTAGTGACTAAATGGACCTTTCTAATAACTCTATTTTTTGCAACCTTCAATTTTGAAGAAGAAGAAATTGAGGCACTGAGAAGTTGAATAACTTGCCCACGATCTTGGGCAGAAAATGAAACAGAAAATAATGGGTCTTTATTCCAGACACTTATCACATATAACCTAGACAGTCTTATGTGATCGCTATCATTATCATCCTCTTTGTGACAGAGGTAGAAATTGAGTCATAAATAGGTTGAGAAATTTGCCCAAAGTCACATTGTAAGTAGAATAGCCAGCCATAGGATATGCAGTTTATTGTCTTCCAAAGCTTTTACACTCAGACATGTCAGAGTGTTAATAATAGCAAGTAGTTTCTCTAGCCTATATGCGTTCTCAGTCCATCAACAGTGGAATAGCAGCTTCAATGACATAGATGCTTTCATGTCTTATCTTGCTCTAATCCTATGGATAATGAAAGTTAGGAGCAACGCAACTCTTTGTCCTCAATTAATATCCATTCAAATGTTTCCCTGTAACCAGACATAAAAATATTAGAAAATACAGACTCAGGGGATTCCTGAAACTTGAAGACCACATCAGCATAACTAGTCACAGATTACAGATGCTGTCTGTTTTTAAGTTTCTGACCATTTGGATCCAGAATTGAAGGGATCAAAGGAGCTATCTCTAAGCTGGACATAGGCTTTCTAAGAAAAATATTTAATGTAGCTGACTTTAGGAACCTGCTATGACAGGGAATTTATCCAAGTTGTGGAGTTCATGATGCTGACATACCTGCTTTTCCTGTTTTAAATAGTTTGGTATTTTGGGGGCTTTGCATTGAGTTTGATCAAGTGGCTTTTATAATATTATATAATCCACCTGGTCACCAAAAAATAAACAACAGTAATTGTATAGGAAGGGGCTTTAAAGAGAGTTGCCCTCCATTGGTTAGTTATTCCATATCAATTTCTATTGAATCATAATGATTTGGAAGTTTTCTGACTAAAAACAGTCATGATTTGAGCTGGGAGGCTTGTGGCCCACATATGATAGTTAAGCCTTTAGAGAAAAACTAAACTCACTCCATGAACTCAGAATTATTTAGGAAATCTCTCTTAGTAATTATTTTCAAGTTACTAATTGAGGAAAAGAAATATTACATTGAAAGTAAAAATGGATGATCTTGCAAAGAAGAAGTAAGTGATGGGTCAGTGATTGCTGCAAATAAGTTGCCTTATCATGAACTGAAACTGTTACTTCTTTTCCAAACGCATTCAGAGAGGTAGGTATAGCAAGAAACCTCTTTTATAGTTTTTTTCTCACATTGTGACACTAGGGTATTCAATTTATAGATAAGTTATATTTAAATATGTTTTCTACCATCACAGATAATTATGAATATTAGATCATATACCCAATCTATTTAGAAAAGCAATCACTTTAGATATTGTGGACCATGTCATAGATAATAAAGTAAAATTTTTATTAAATTATTTTACTGATAATAAGGATAAAATATTGTCTTTATAGTAAACTGATCAGAAAAAGTAAGAAATAGTTCCACAAAAAAATTGTCATTAATCTCATAATTCAGATTAGCACTGCTCATTATTGGTGTACTCTTTGGGACACTTTTCTGTGCTTACACATTATTTTAGTCAATTGAGATCCTAATATAGATCAGATTTTATGTCTTATATTTTCCATTCAGCATTTATTTAAAATACCTTTCCACATCATGTATTCTTCTTACAAATCACTTTAACATACCCCTGTTATTTCATAATTATACATCATAATTAATTAAACTCTTCCCTTTTATATAGATATTTGGGTCATCTTTATTTTATTATTATAAAAATATTGTGAAATACAACCTGTCTGCCTAAATTCAGACCATATAAATCTATCTATCTATCTATATATTTTTACCTAGAGAAGATTCCTAAGAGTAAGGAATGCTGGACCAAATGTATATGTAGAAGAATTCTATGTTTTCAATATATGACTAATATGGTTCAACTTTAAGTCAGGAGATTTTTTGCTCAGAGATTCTATCAATCTTACAAATAATGCTGAAAATATTATTTCTTCATTAAAATTTATCTATCACCATTGCTTCCCTGTACTATTTGCAGATAAATCAATTGTTGAAATGCCTAATTGGATTCATGGTGTGAAGGAACAACATGACAGAATTCATTCTGCTTGGCCTGACAAAGAACCCAGATTGCAGAAACTCTTGTTCGTTGTGTTCGTGTTGCTCTACTGTCTCAAACTGGCAGGCAACCTCCTCGTATGACAGTTGCAACCAGCACGTACCTGGGCTCCCCATAATATTTTTTCTATTGTTCTTGTACTTACTAAATGGCTTGTTCTCTGTTACCATGCCCCCAAAATGATATTTGACTTATTGCTGAAACTAAAACTGTCTCCTTCAGTGGGTGCATGACTCAGTTCTCTGCAGAGCATTTCCTTGGGGGAGTTGAGCTCTTCCTGCTCATGGTGCAGGCCCTGCACTACATGTGTATAGCCTCCTGGTGGTCATATCCTGGGCTGGGGGAATTCTTTATCCTCTGATTTAAATCCTTTTTATGCTCTTGTTGCCCTTCTGTGGCCGCACAATCATTGACCATTTCTCCGGTGGTCTGTACCCTCTGCTGATTGTCTCCTGCACTGACACTAACATCTTTGGACTCTGTTGCTGCCAAAAGTCAGCTGTTGTGTCTACTCACTTTTTCTATTCCTCTCACCTCCTATGTCCTCATCATTTGCTCACTCAGAACTCACAGCTCTGAAGGACAGCAGAAGGCTCTCTCCACCTGTGCATCCCATGCTACTGTGGTCATCTTATTCTTTGTAGCCTTTTTATATACAATTTCAGGACACCAATGCATCTGAACTGTGATATGTGGAAAACATCGCCATTATAGTGACTTCCACATGAGAATCACCGAACAGTTTGAAAATCTGTTGATTATATTGAAGTTTTCCCGTAAAAAGACTTTTAAAAATATGGATAGAGATTTTTTAGAAAAAAAAATGGACCTAATTGCATATTTGCAGTTATTATTTACTCCTGAAATCGTGAAAGCATCACTATCTTTGGCTAATTATGTGTATGACTTCCTTCAGAACACAGCCCTCTGTAATGGAAAAGGCAGTTTTGCTCACAAGACGGACACTTTTTAAATTCCACTTTGCAATTCTCTGAGGAATATTTCAAATGCAGTTAAATCTCTTCTTGATAGCTTGGAAAAGGGAATGATTAAAATGTCAGACAATGAGGGCAAAATGTCAGAAAGATTAAGTCAAGATATAAAACAATCATTTTTTCTAAGTGCCTTCTTTAATTCCAGAGACTGATTCAGATCCTGAATGTCTTTGAGTCTTAGCTCAGCTTGTCAATAATGTAGATGGCAATGTTCCACTTAGGGTATTGCTGTTTCTCATGGATGAAGTGTGCGATTAAAACAGATATGTCAGCGGTTGTGAAAGAATATCAAAAACCAAATTTGACAGTAATATACTTAACCATGTATATTGGAAGACCTCACTAGATCAAGTAGCAGATTCAGCAAAACCTTTCAGGTTTGCGTGTAGAGACAAAGCTATTAAAATGAGAACAAAATTGCAGGAAAAACTAAATTACCTGCAGTTATGCCAGATGAACTGAAGATCATAACTGGGGCTGAGACAACATGGAAAGATACTCTTTGTGTTTTTGAAATGTTTCAGCACAACCAGCTGAAAAGGAGAGTGGTTTATTTCTTCTTGGAAGGCTTTTTGGAAAACTTATTTCCACAGTATAAATTCCATGAACTTTTCAGGAAACTGCATTCATTGTCAACACAGATGCAGAAATAAAAACAGCAACTTCAAGCTATTCAAACATCTTCTTTACGGAAAAGGTGAAACTCCAATATCTGAAGCTGGTGTTCATTTTGTCCAGGAGTAATGGTATGGATGGATCCTGTTGGGCTTAACTCTTATACTGTTGCATCTGCACCAGTCTTTTAGTTTCTTAAAATAGATTTTTAATACAATCATAAGACTGTGGTTCCTCTCATCCTGTCCTATAATCCAGCCAACACCAAGAGAGGTTTCCATAGTTTAAATGGTTTGGTGCATATTTTTGCAACATTGACAAGAACCTGCCCCTACTAAAAGTAAGAATGATGTTTTCTTCTGTGTCTAACTGATCAGCATTCTCAAGCAATGACAAAGTGCCAGAGTGGTTATGTGAGAGCTAAGAAAGGCACAAAAGAGTGGTTCACAGATAAATTGGCTTATTTGTTTAGTGGTGGGAGACTGTGCAATAAAGGATTTGGGGGAAATTATTTGCAAAATTTTGTAGGTCTCTGTGAGCATTATAACAAAACATGGATTAATCAGATGAATGACCTTTTGAACCTTTATTTTGGGACTGAGGGAAGTGACAGAATCCCCTTAAAGTATGAAACACTCTTACATATGAATTACAGTTTTGTGACATAAAATAAAAACTAAATATAAAATGTACCCCCCCCAAAGAAATGAGGTGGCTATGGAGACAAAGAGTGATTTTGTGTAACAATCCATTTAAATAGATAAGCTTAAACAAAATCTAATCATATTTTAACAATCAGTGTGACCAATGCGACAGATTTCATCTTTCATTTAGAATATGTGGTTTTAAGTTTATTTTGCTCCCCTTTCAAACAGGTCCATCATCATTCATTTGCACGTAAATATCCTGTTTTCCCAGCAACATTTGTTGAAAAGATTATTATTTCTTCGTTGAGTGGTCTTAGCATCCTTGTCAAAAATCAATTGGCCACAGATGTTAGGATTGATTTCTGAGCTCTCAATCTTATTCCATTGGTTTATATGTCTCTCCTTTTGCCACTACCATGCTGTTTTGATTACACTGGATTTGTAATAATTTTAATGAGCAGTAAGTGTGAAGCCTCTAATTTCATTCTTTTTCAAGATGGCTTTGGCCACCAGAGGCCTCTTACTCTTCCATAAAATATTTTGGTGATAGGCTTTATCTATTCTGCAAAGTAGGATGTTGGAATTTGGAATGGGATTGCATTGAATCTATAAATCCCTTTAGGTAAATCTGACTTCTTAACAATATTTAGTTTTCCAATCTATTGGCACAGAATATCCTTCCATTTCTTTAGGTGTTTTCTGATTTCTTTTAGCAATGTTTTATAGATTTCTGTGAACAAATCCTTTATATCTTTAACAAGATTTATTCCTAGATATTTTATTCTTTTAGTTGCTCTTGTGACTAGATTTTTTTTTCTTGATTTCTTCTTCTGATTGTTCATTATAGAACATGACTGATATTTTCATGGTGATCTTGAACTCGACCATTTTGCTGAATTTGTTATTAATTGTAGTGGCTTTGTGGGGATTTCTCAGGATTGTCTATATATAGGATGATATCATCTGCAAATAGGGAAGTTTTACTTCAAGATGGAGGATTTTTTTGCTTACTCATGAGGACCCAGAAATCCTCTTCTGCTCAGATATGACCAAAGACGTCAAAACCTGCATACTTTCTCTGAGATTTGGTTCTATATGGCTATGCCAGGGGAAGCATTAGCAATCTTCCCATTTGGCCACAGGCAAAAAAAGCCTTTTCCCCACCATCAGCAGCTCCTTTAGCATGCTGTCTCATATGGGAGCACTTCTGCAAGTAATTCCTGTCACTGAACACAGACTGTAAATCCAGCCCTTCCAAAGGTTCATTAAACTATTTAATTATTCATTAAAAAATAACCTTCAACTGAAAGTAGCAAATGATGATTCATATCTTCAGCTGAAAACAATGGCTGATATACCAAGCTGACTTAAATATCTCTTTTTCAATTTTTCACTAATATTGGACTGTCATCAATTTTAGAAGAATTTCAGTTAACAAGTGTCTTTTTCACAAATGTAGTTACTCTCCAGTGGGTTAAGTGGAGATGATAGCCATTTATTCAGGAAATGTTTATTAAACCTTTATTTTCTACCAAGATTTGTTGTATGTGCTGCAAATGCAGTAGTTAAAACACGTAATGCCTCTATTTCATGACGTTTATAGTCATGTTAGGAGGAAAGAGAAAACAAACAAATACATTAGGTAAATTAGATTGTAAAAATGCCTTAGAGAAAATGTAAGAGAGTGAAGTGATAGAAAATAACTCAAGGCAATAGGTTGCTTTACAATGGATGGTTAAGTAGTGCTCTCAAAGAGGGGGCATTTTAATGGTGGATTAAGTGATATGACAAACCAACATTGCTAAAATCTAGAAGAGAGTAATTTCAAGAAGCTAGAAGAGTTAGTTCAAAGACCTCAGTGCAAAAACAAGGCCATCATGATGGGAGATCAGTACACAGGAGAGTGGGACCCTGTGTGGTCAGAGAAAGGAACCTTTGAGTCGGGAGCAATTGTGCAGGGCTTAATAGGCCATGGAAAGGCCAATTAGAATTGAGTGTAAATTTGGTCAAACAGAGTTTTCTTTCTACTAATGTTCTTTTTTTTTTAAAAAAAAAGATTTATTTATTTATATTACTTTAATCCATTTTAACCACCCCCTCTCCCTTTTTTGCTGTTTTGTTTCCATTTACTGGACAGTTCTCTGTGTCTGTTTCCTGCCTCCTCTTCTCATCCTTCTCCTTTCTACTAATGTTCTTAGATAAGCTTTTCTAAGCGAATACAGGATTTACATGGGAAGAAAATTGTCTAAATTAAAAGAAAAGTAGGGCTTAAAGAAACAAAGTAGAGATCAATGCTGTGAACTGCACCCAAAAGGCCACTAAAGAGACTGCCAGAAAGGACACACAAAGCTACTGGGTAAAGGTGGTTGCTGGAGGAAATACATTTTATTCATCTTCATCATGATCTGAATTTAGAGCTGAATTAATAATACATTTATTATTGTATTATTGGTGGTGGTCTTCTAATACAAAGAGAAACCAATGGATAATGATAATCATGCAGGTCAAATAAAATCTGCTTACTCACCCAATAAACACCCCTCTAATGGTTTTTCCTATGCCCCCTCAGTTTGTTGTCACTCAAATCTGGACATAGTTAGATAAATGTATTAAATTCTTGCTTTTAGGTCTTTTAACCCTTGCTGCCCTAAGTCACTCTCTATCATTTCACCTGCTTCATACTCTTTAGAATTTTTCCCAATGAATTTGTTTATTTTTTAAAATTATGTTTATTTGTTTAATGCCTGTCTCTCTCCACTAGGAAGTATTTAAAGGTGTAGCCTTTAAATGTTTAAACTTTAAGTGTATAAATGTGAGCCAAACCACAAGATTCAAATCCCATCTCAAGTATTCACTAGCTTGTTAATTAGGAAACATAGACGTTATCTGAACTTCAGTTAATTTTTCAGTATAACCGGAATACAAGTTATCTATTTCATAAGGCTCTTATAAGAATTAACCAAGATCACTCTTTCTTAGCACCTGCCACTTTGTGCTAAATAATAATGGCTTTCAAGGCATTTGTTGGCAGGATGATTTTAGCAGCATGAAAAATATGCTCAACAAAGACTTGAGACATACATCCCATTTAAAAAGTGGATTTTTCTTTAAAGCAAGTCTGTCAGTTGGGCATTTTAGGAATCATGGATGAAGAAAGAAGCCATCTATAAAAGATAAATAAGACAGAAGAACATATTAATGACTAATCAAAGCAGTAAAGGAAAACTTGACTAAATCAAAAACAAACCCTGTGCATGGATAAGAATTCTCAATTTCTAAAGACGTAAAGTCTTTTTAAATTAAGCTTCCTGAATAAAATTTCATTGAAAATGCCAGCTAAGTTTTGTTTTGTAACTAGACTTTTAATTCATTTACATTGAATTTGAAACATAAATATGCAAGAATATGCATAATTCTGAAAAAGAACTGTAATGAGGGAGTACTAGGCTTATCAGATGACAAAATGTATTATGAATTTAATGCAATTATATCTTGTGTTAAAGGGCACACTAAAAATAAGATAATTGTAACAGAATAGAGTCCTGGGATTGCAAGTCAGTGGGCAAAAGGTAATCATACAACTATAAAAACATAGTCATCCTGAAAAAGAATGAAAATCTAAAATTCAACCCCTAATTCCTTATATATATGTATATTTAAAAAATACTAGGTAGATTAAAAAATTTTAAAGGTAAAATAAAATACCAGAAAATGTATTTTTTTAAAATGCTAAAGAAATGTGGAGGAATATTTTGGTAAAAAGAAAAGCATGGAAATTCTTTCTAAGGAAGATATAAAAATATATAATTTTGATAAATCAGATATGTAAATATAAAAATATTCTACATGGCCAAAAATCTTCTGCATAGCATAAAAATTAAAACTAAACCACAAATTGGGAATACAGTAATTACATACATAGTGGTAAAAGGGATAAAGTATTTAGTATATAGTTAACTAATAAAAATTAATATGGAAAATATCAACAATTGGAGAAAATTGGTAAAAGGCATTAAAAGGCAATTCACCCTTAAAGAAATACAAAGAATTTTAAACATGTAAAAAAGTGTTCAAATAATTATTTTTAAGAATAACAAAAAGCATAAAAATTAAATATATTTTCTTTAATCATATAGTCAAATATCATAAATGTTTATCAAACACTGGTTGTTGAGAAAGTGGGCAAACATATTCTCATAGACTATGTGAAGGGGCACAGTTGGTACAAACTTATGGATGACATTTTGTCAAAAACTTACAACATCAAAATTTTAAATAAATGTTCAATTTGACCCCTAAAAATCAAATCCACATCTAGGAACTCAAATTTACACATTTGCAAAAAGACATGTATTTATTATAGAATTATTTGTCATAGCAATTGATTGGAAATAACATGAAGAAAATTGTTTACATTAATTTTAGGAAATATCTTTGAGGTATTTATGCAGTATAAGGATACCTGAGAAGAAGTTAAGTCTAAATGAACTAGCATGGAAAGAATTTAAAGATGCTGAATAGTAAAAGGCAAATGCTTATATGCATAGAATAAACACACATATATATGTAAATATGCTTGTATTTGTAAGGATTATTATTGGACAATTTTAGAAAATAGATTTCAATGACTCCCTCTGGCAGTAATACTGGAAGACTGGTGAAGAGTGGATAGATTTACTATTAAATTTATGCCAAGTTCCCATTTAAATTATTTATTGCTATTACACATTCTTTTTAAAAAAAAAACAACAAAAGAGATATGCAAACTTAAAAATCATATATGATGAAACTGAAATTGAATAAACGGGACAGCCTACATAGTTTTAACTATTTTAACTAGTATAATAAAAAGCATAAAAATAAATGAGTATTTTATATAATACAAGACTAAGGATGGGAAAGATTAATAATGAAAATGTAGAAATTAGTTACAATAAGAGAAATGGTAAAATATTTTAACTATTAATTCATTACTTTTTTTATTGATTCTGTACTGTTATAGTCACTATACTTTTCTAGGTGCAGTGACAAATAAGACATTATAGAACTTATACTAGGGAAAATGTTATGTAATAACCCAGTCTAATAGTGAATTTTTAAATTTAATAATGATGATGATTTTGAAGGTTAGAGAACGGTGTATCAGATTTAAGGTGATTTCTGGGTTCCAGAAATGTCCCCTAAAGCAAAATGACTCTCTTTGTGGTAGATCACGCACATATTTGCTACTTCATCTGACTTTTCTTTTCCAGAGTTTCATCATAGCATTCATCATCTCTGAATTTCTCAGAGTACATATTAAAGGGTTTAGCATGGGTGTCATGACTGTGTAAAACACACTCAATGATTTGTCAATTGGGAAGTTTCTAGCAGTTCTTGCATACATAAAAATACAGGGAACAAAGAAGAAGACAACCACAGCGATGTGTGAACCACAGGATGAGAGGGCTTTCCTCTTTCCTTCCAGACCAAGGTTCCTTAGGGAGTGCAAAATGACAGCATAAGAGATGAGTAAGAGCAGAAACACAATACTGCAGATCAGCCCTCCATTGGCCACCAGTAGGAGACCAACAATATAGGTGTCAGTACAGACAAGTTTTAATAAAGGGTACATGTCACAGATATTGGGACCATAGAAGGGGAGCCCATGAAGAGAGATAAGTTGAATGACTGAGTGCAGAAAACCCCCAGTCCAGGACACTATTAGCAGCACAACACAAACCCACTGCCTCATGATAATCATATAATGCAAGGGCTTACAGATGGCCACATAGCGTTTATATGCCATGGCCAGCAGAAGAAAGACCTCTGATCCACCAAAGAAGTGCCCTGTAAATAGCTGGATCATACAACCATGGAAGGATATGGTATTTTGTCCAAAGAACAAGTCTGAAATCATTTTGGGGGAAAGCGATGAGGCATAAGTGACATCCATAAAAGATAAACTAGCAAGAAAGAAGTACATAGGTGAGCCCAGAGAATTACTGACAATTACAGTCACAACAATGAGCAAATTGCCCACCATGGTCAAAATGTAGAAGAACAAGAACCTAACAGAAAGTACTTTCTGTTCCCTTGGATTCTGTGTGAGACCCAGGAGTATAAAGAATGTCACATTGTTCCTTGGTTCCATCTATTCTTTAATGGGTGTTTCTATCAGACCCTAGAAATGGTTTATCTATAAAACAATGAAAATATTTTGCATGTAATAAAAGCTTAATCTTTTATTTATTTATTCAATCAAAATATTTGCATGGAGACTCTAATTCTATCAAACCATTCATGGACATTGGGATTATCAAGTTGCATATGATAGTCCCCCCCTTCAATGATTTGATACATATTTTTGAGGTCAGACAAATACAAAGTAATATAATAAGTGTTATTTATAAATATAGTCATGTGATTCTAAGTGCACAAATATAGTAACATTTAAATCAAACTGTGATCAGATGAGTTATCCCAGAGTGAGAAATATTTTAAATTAGTTTAAAAGGAGAAGCAGAATTGGCTAAAACAAGACGAAAAGGGAAGTGAATTATTTGAAAAGGCTCAGGATTTATAAAGTCACAGAAGTGTAAACATAAAGATTCATTTAAGGTGTTTTACATCTTTAAAATGGGTTGAAGAAATAATGAATGGAAGACTATAGACCAAAGATCATTGTCCTTGATTTCCTCCCATTTTGCTGAAACCTCCTTCTTCTTGTCTTTTGTTTGGATATTCCTCATTTTCCTAACCTATAAAAGCTGTAGAATCCCAATTTGTTACACGCAGCCCTTATCTTTCCTCTAGTGTATAAGCTTATATATTGCAGCTATCAAATGAATATCACTGATTTGATATCCAATCAGTATTTATAAGATTAAATTTTTAATTTTCCACACTAACCTATTCCTTCTTAGTTGTTCACCATCTCATTAAATATTTCCACTTTCCATGTAAAGAATAAATATCTCACAGTATACTTCACTCTGTAAACCCTCTGTCATTAATTACCTTTAATAAATCCTGTTGACTCTACCTTCAAAATATATCACAATATGGATTATCTTCACTACTTCCCTGGCCTACTGCAATAGACTACTGCAGGTCTGTCTGTTTTCATTCATGTCTCCAATAATCTGTGCTCCTATAGCAGCTCATAAGGCCCTTTTTTTAAATTTGATTTTGATCCTGCCATTCCCCTGTTCAAATCAGAGATTTGATAAGGAATCTTATCAGAGATTCCTATAAAACACTCAATGATATCCACTCTTCCTACCTTGGATCACAAAAGAATAAATGACCTGTTTTGCTAACTCCCCTAATTATTCTTTTACAATTCTCATTTTGGTCCAAAATTTATGATATTTCTCAAGTATACAGAATGCTTTTCCATAGATAGTTCAGTGTATAATTGTATAAACATTAATAATAGATATTGGAAAAAGGTATATTGTAAAAGCTAACCTTTCATTTATCCATATAATGGAAAATATGTTTACAGAACACCAGTTTGTTTCCAGCCTTTCAAAAATAATAAACTCTCAGACATCTGAGGAGGTCCTTTATCTCATTAGGCTCAAGGTTTACTCCAGAATTCTTTATGCTGAGGGTGAAATCAGGTCTACTTTTCTTCCTCCTATTTTTCAATGCTGCTGAACGTACCTTGAAGAAGTCTCCAATCAGCTACTTGACAATTACATTTGCTTATAAATATCTACTCCTCACTAATAACATTAGTGTACAGGCCATTAAAAACAAAAATTCTTATTCTACTGTTTTCTTTTTTTTTTAAATAAACCTCATCATTATTTGAATGCAGAATCAGTTTGACCTTACTCAAAGTTTCTATTGCGTTCATGCTTTAAGCACTAATTGTATATAGAGAAAATCATTTCTGATGATAAAAGCTATTTTTAAAATATTTTATTTTTCTAAAACTAGCTGGAGGGCCATTATTAAGTGAGAGTCACCACAGTTATACTTTTAATTTTGTGAAATTAGATGATGGCAGCTATCATGATTTTTATAAATATCTAATGACCTAAAATATATGAAAGCATACATAGCACAGTGCCTGGACCAATATGGATGCTCAATCTTTGTTTTGGTATAAAGTATTTAAAATTTTAATTTCTGCATATCAAAATGTATCATAACCTTATATCACTTTGAAATGCAAAACAAAATATGTTGAAAACAAATTTTTCATTTCACTGATTCCATTAAAACAGGAAAAAATATTAATGAAAGGAAATAATAAAATTATAGGCATTTGTTTTGCCTGTGTCAGATGCTATATCCATATATACGCACACATATATCTCTCAACAAAATATATTTATATATATACAATCAAATTTAGCAACTCACATTTAATCTTTATAATAACAAGCATTGTTATCCCCATTTTATAATTGAAGAAACAAATTCTAAATGTGTATATAATTTCCCTAAGTAACAAACCTGGGTTTGAGATCTAATTTTGATTTACTTCAAAACCCCTGTGTTGCTAGCAGAAGTTTTTTTTTAACTGTTCATTTTTTACAAGCTCAAGTGAAATTAATTCTTACATAAAAAGAAAATACCCACAATTGATAAGTGTGGCTTCCACTACAAGCCATTCACAGCCTTACCTTTTGAAAGCTTCCTCCCAATTTGAAGGAAGACTTTTTTCACTCACTCATAAGCATCTGGAAATCCCTTTTCCTATAAAGTATGACAACAGAGGGAATGAATCTGCCTTCTTTCTTGGGGATAGATTTGGTTTCACATGCTTGTGTGTGTCCATTTCTCCACAGGATATTTTGAAAATTTCAGAAAATTATTACTTGTATTATAGATATATTTAAAAGGAAACTACATTGAAAACATTAAAACAAAAATTTCACTTCTTAAGATAATTTATTAAAAATGCAAACAAATTCTATATCTACATAAGAAGATAGCAACTAGCCATTTACCAGGGAAATTTTTCCTAGTAACTTCTTACCCAGTACTTGAAAGATAATTATCAATTCAGGTTTTTTGCCCCTAATTCTATTGTATTCGTTTGGACAAAAAAGTTATACATGAGATTTTTAGAGTGTTGGTATGGCACAAACTAGTTGTGCTTGAGATTTTGTGGATATTAAGGCTTTTTTATATGGGGCTTTAAGCTTAGCAAAGCATCTCCTGCTATAGAAAATGGCAGTTTTGAGACGACTATGTATTCTCCTCGACATGGACAAAGAACATTGGACCTTTTATCCTTTCTAACTACAATTGAGTTCTGGAATTGGAGTTTGTCCAAAACTGTTTCTTAATTAAATTTACTGGGATTTTACATACAATGTTGAATGAACATCTATATTTAATGAAGCTTCTAGGCCAATCACATAATTGGCATCAAGGAGATGTAACATGGAGGAAAAAATAGTTTCCTAACCATTAGAAGTTAGGTTGCTGTTGAGAATAAAATATCAGCCTACTTGTTTTTTGCAATAAGGTGAAATTATTATTTTTCCCCAATTTGTGATAGCAAGTTTTCCTTTCCTTGTCTTAGTACTCAAATGATTCTTTCTTAATGTTTTGTAAGGTATGCTAAAATTTTATCTCCAATTTAGATATAAGAACTAATTTCTGCAATTGATTTTTTTTAATTACTGAGGAAATATAATGTGTCAGTACTATTTTAGGGATACAAGAGTTACTTGGGAATTGCTGTGTAAACATATGCCATATTGTGCTAGTGGCAGAAGGTTGAGGAATATCTCATTCATTCATCTTTCTGTTTCAGCACTAAGCACAAATGACTTGCACAGCAGTTATTCAGTAAAATTTAGAAAAAAATTGGAATATAACACTGTTTACTTTTCTAGCTGCCAAAGCAAATACCATGCAGTGTATTAGCTTAAGCAATGGGAATTAATTGGTTCACAGTTTTGAGACTAGGAGAAATCCAAAATCAAGATATCACCAAGGTGATGCTTTCTTTTTGAAGACTGGCATTCTATTACTGGCTGCCGGATACTTGGTCTGTGACAGGGCAATGTACATGGAGGTCTCTCCTGGCTTCTCCCTGCTCTTCCTGGTTCAAGTGAACTTCAGCTTTTTGCTGCCTATGATTTTCTGTCAATATGTCTGAATTTCATTTTCCTTATAAAGAACTTCATTAATAGGATTAAGACCCACTGTGACTGAGGTGGAAAAATCATTAACTGAAGTAATCTCACCAAAAGGTCCTACTTACAATGGGTTCGCACTTACAGGAATGGACTATGTTTAAGAACATCTTTTTCTGGGGAACATAAAGCATCAAAACACCACACTCTGAACTCCAAAAAGACATGTACTTTCAACATACAAAATATATTCACTGTATCACAACATCCCGAAAGCCTTAAGTCATTTCAGTAACAAAGGTGAGTACAAAGTACTTAATCGATTAAGTATCAAAATCAATTGTAGTATGGTCTGTCCTGGGGCATAATTCCCCCTCTATCGACCTGTGAAATCTAGAAAAGAAGTTTTCTGCTTCCAATATACAATGAAAGGACAGGCATACGGTAGACATTCCCATTTCAATAGGAAGGATTTGGAAAGAAACAGGGGTCATATTACCCAAACAATTCTGAAAACCAGCAGGGCAAGCTCCATCGGATTTCAAGGTCTGAGTCAAAGATGCATGAATGTTTGGTCCTCTGGGCCTGATGGATTGGCAGAACCACCCTTTCCAAACACCTATGCAGTGACCATGCTCTTCCCAAACACTGGAGTATAGGTGTCATCTTCTCTGAGTATCTGGGTAGGTCAGGCTCTCTGCTAATGCCCTACCCTGTCCAAGCACAGAGTCACAACCAGGCTCTCTGTGAACCCCGGGGCACAGACCCCACCATCTCCAAGCATTAAGGCAGTAGCAGCCTTCTTGAAAAATGAGGCACAAAGACCATCTACCCCCAAGTGCCAGGGCAGATGGGACTGCCCCGTCCAAGCACAGAGGTAAACCTGCCCCTTCC
>JAQZBX010050379.1:0-10623 GCA_029593785.1 Cabassous unicinctus | reverse complement strand
CCAACAGCTAACCCACCCACAATACTATGGTCCTTTGATAGCTAAGTCAATTATATACATCATTTCACCATAAGTCTTTCATAGCCCTAGAAAGAATACTGGGTTTATTTAATGCTGAGCCAGGTGAGAAAGCAAGTATTATCTATTACTCTAAAGCAATTAATTTATATGACTAAGTCACTTTTCAAGAAACCCCCTGAAAGTAGTAATACCATGAGTAAGGGATTCTTGGCTTTTTGTGTAGTTCAAGTTAAAATGATTCTACTCACTTCCTGTAAATTCAAAGGCTACGTTGATAAATGGAATTGAGGCTAATTTCTATTAACTAGCAATGTTGCCCCTTCTATTTTCGATCACAATCCACATGAGAAGCATATTCATTTGATGATAAGGCTCTAGGGACTTAAACAATACTCAGACACATTTCTAATATACTACTTTAAATAATCTTCCCCCTTCCCTCTTCCTAGTCCGTGTGTGTAATATTTTTTCAGTGAAAAAAATGTCAACTGGTGTATTGACAGCTACAGAGATACCTTCCATAGAGCAGGTCCTCTATCTCTAAACCTGGATTACATATTGCAGATAGTCACGTCACCTGGAGCAGGTGGTCCAGCTTTAGTTGCCATTCATGGAGCAGACGTTATACGGAAGGCACCAGGTAAGAGATGAAGTTTGTTAAACCGAAGTTGGGTAGATTCCGGAGGCAGTCGGGCAATTAGTTATTTCCGGGTCTGGACAGAGAGGGCGCCCTTCCACAGACGCGAGAACAGCCGGGACTTAGCATTGGGACACGCCGGGCAGGAATACCACGGTTGGTGGCAGACAGAGTTGCGGTGAGGCGCGTGTGTCTCACGGGCTGCCCAGTTAGAAAACCTTCAAGGCACTGGACAGTAAATGAATGTCACAAGGTCTGGACGGGTGGATATTCTATAGGAGACTGTAGAGCGGACCACCAGGAAGCCTTTGCTGAGGGGTTTTAGTTTACGTGAAGTCCCACCTGTCCCGATGCCCCTCGCAGAGTATTCAGTCTTGGGGACTCCGCGCAGCCGCCACCCACGCTTTCCCCGTCCCAGCTCTCGGAGATCCCTCTGCCCCGCCACCCCGGCCGCCTTGGCCCGCCTGCCTGGCAGCTAGAGGCCCGGGCGGCTGCCAGAGGGCGCAGGGGGCGGAGGCGCGGCAGGGGCGGGCTCTGTCCCCTCCACCCACCCAGCCCGCGTGCGGGGCCAGTGGCAGGAGCGCCGCGCACCGCCAGCGGCTGGGGGGTGGGCGTGGGGGGTGTGGGATGGGGGAGGCAGAAGGAAGGGGAGCCCGCTCTGATTAGAGGCAACAGCACCCTTCTAAAGGGTGTGGGGGCTGCGCTCCCCTCCCGCGTCCCGGGAACTTTAAAGCGGTCGGCGCTGCCTCGGCCGCCTGGCTCGATTGTGGGCCCCGCAGCCCCAGCGCGCCCTCCTGGTGGCCATGACCCGAGCGCTCCTCTCCGCTCTCCTCCAGGTTCTGCTGCTGCTCGCCGCGGCCGCCTCGCCTTCGGCAGGTACGGCGGGTCTTTTTTTCCCCCAGCGCCTGCAAGGGTGAAAGTTGGGGCACTCTGCGGGTGGGCATGGAGGTGAAGGAAGACAGTGCCCCCAGCAAACTGACCTTCCATGGGACGGAGGGGTAAGCGCCAGGCGGATTGAGGGCGGGCGGGATAGGGTGCAGCGTAGGCACCTAACGTCTGGCGGTCGTGCAGGTAGACAGGTGTGTTGGGGACGAAGCCACCAGGAGGAGGGAGCAAGCGACAGTGACATTCGTATATGGGTAGTAGAGATGAGGTGGGTGACGGAAATTTGGGGAGCAGTTTGCAGAGGAGGGAGTAGGAGAGTGTGTTTGTGGGTGTACGCAGGCCTGAGAACTGGGCGGCCCCAGGAGTTCATGCTATAGAGGAGGGGAGGACTGCAGGTGCACTTTGGGGACACTGTGTGCTGAGCCCGAGAGAGCTGCACAAGGATGGCGGCGTGGTGGTGGTGGTGGTGGTGGTGGCGGCGGCGGCGGCGGCGGCGGCGACGATGGTTTCAGTATGAATTTTGAGAGGCGAGAGATACTCCAAACGCCGCTAGTGCCAAGCTGTGGAGGCGGGAGTGGGATCTTAAATTTGCGTGGTTTGCAGTGCAAGTTGCTTTCGAGGTATGATCTTTACTGAGAGTTGCACGGGAAAAAAATTCTGGCAAGCGCGCCAACGTTTGTAACAGGTCTGTGCCTTGCTAGGCTAAATAAAGCCCTCAGCCCAAGCTAGAAACGTTTCTTTAAAATGTTTACTAGAATCTGGGGCAAATGCATCTTCGGTAAAATCATAGTGATATGGTTAAAAAATCCTTTAACTCTAAAACTATTCTCATTACCGTATTAGCCTGCGTTACCTAGACCAGGAAGAGGTACCTTGCTAACTCAATTCTTTAAACATTTCAGTCAAACATTTAAGACATTTGCACATAAAACCCTAGTGTTTTCCCTTAGAGTTGTACTTTGTTGGGAGCATTTTTGTTTTTCTAGATGACAGTCTAATCTTAATAGCTATATTTGAAAGTGGGTAGTTTTTCTCTTAGTTACATGTGCAGGAGAATGTTTTGAATAGTATAATTGCTGTCATTTACAGATTTCAGTGTTTCAGATGACCTGAGAAAATCACTAACTACAATATTCTAGTAGCATTTTGATTATTGGAAGGGATTAATTTATAAACTATAAGGATTTAAACATTCCATTTGTCTTTGAAAAGGCACAGCCTTTTAAGAAAGTAGAGGAGCCCAGAGAGCTACTTGACTGTCAGTGAGATGATAAAATGAAATACTTGTGTTAAAAGTTAATAAATTAATCAATGGGAAGGAAGCTCACTATAGGAAAGTCTTTATAAGAAATGGGTGGAAATCTGCTAACTTGGGACACTCAGAATGCTTTGATGATTTAATAGAATTTAACAACAACAACAAAAATGTGCCCCAGATATCCCAGTTTGATGGGACACCTGTGAAACTGTTTTTGCAGGCTGTCTGTACAATCTTTTTTTATTTTGGGGAGCTCGACTGCAGACATTTTAAAAAGCAGACTCTTAATTCTCTCTTACCTAGTTTGAAAGGTATATGTTGTTATGTGACAGAATCTTTAGAAAATTTTCAGAGACCCTGGGCATGGCCTTCTAAGAAAACATGCCCCACATGTTCTTGAAAGGGCAGTTTTTACCTTTTGAAACTGAAAGGTGCAAAAAATTTATATCTGTATATATATGTGTGTGTATATATATATCTACATATATATATACACACAAAAAGATTATCCATTCAGGTTTGATTTCTTCAAAATTTGAAGGCAAAACAACAACAACAACAACAACAAAAGTTGAAGCCTAAGAAAAATGCCTGGTATAGAAATAATGTATCAATATTTTAGAGAATTACTTATCAAAGTTGAGCTTTTATATGAACTTTTTTTTATGTCAAATGCAATCATTTTCAAATCTCTTTAAGAAAATTTTACCCCTCTTTGTTTCCCATAGAAACAATGGCTGTTGCTATCTACATTTTTGATTCTTAATTTTTATGTAGATCTTTATGTAGAGGTCTTTTAAGGTAATTTTTACTTTAAAAAAATGATTTTCTCATATGCTTCCCCAGATTATTTATGACCTGGTCACTTTTGCAAATTACATTATTCAGCATATTGGCCATTTATGAAAATGTATTTGACATGTTGGCATATTGTATGAGGTGTTGCTCTTGGCATGATGACATGGCCAGCGAATCTGCATGACAGAAAGGGCCAGTTCCCAACTTGGCTAGGACGTTATCTAAAAACATTGATAAATCAATAAACTCCTTTTGCTCTGGTTGTTCTTCCCTGACACCTCTGTCATCTCAGGCTGGCCATGCGTTAACATGATGAGAATCTCATAGGGTCACTGCTGGTGGAAACTTGGAAAAAAATGTGAATTGGTCCAGACTAGATAAAAAATTAGGTTGTTCTGAGTTGCTCTGATTATTTGGGTTCCGGGTTTATTGATGCTTGAGAAGAAAGATCTGACATGAATTCACCACAGTCATTATGCACACTAAATAGAGAATGGCAGAAATGTCCTGGAGTTCTTTTGAAACTGTGATTTGGATGTTATATAGATTTTCACAGTATGCATTTTCTTCTAATTTCATGAAGTGCCTTTGTCCTCTGGTTGGGAAAAGATTATTGTGATTCTAGAAAGCTATATGATATTACTCTAAAAGTGAAAAGATAACTTTCATTTCGTAATCTGGGTGGGTGGGTTCATATAGTGTGCTTCCAGCCTCTTCCCCTGTTCCCCACCCCACCCCCAACGTTAGGGGAACCCTTAAATTAAAAGTTGTTCTTGTCTGGGAAGTGAAAGTGAAAGCCTTGGGCTGACTGAGTTTATAAATGGCAAAAGATGTTGCTACCTTTGCCCTTTTTAAAGCACAGTCCTTTCTTAGTTGATTGACACAAGTGTGTCAAGAGGTGTTTGGTTTCTAGGAAGAGAGATCTCTGGGCGAGGAGTTCTCTGTGCAGAAACCCTTAGGGGCTTATTTCTTTGTTGACAATACAACTTGTTATCTTGTCTCAAACTTTTTGAAATATAAAAAAGTTCTTCTGAATGGCTAACATCATAAAAACAAAAACACAAACACAAAAACACAATAGGACCACGACTTAGGGGTGTGAGAAAAAGAGGAGCAATGGATGACACTAACTTTTTGGCCTGAGCAATGTAAGAAAGGACCTGGGTCAGGCAGGAGAAGTGGTCTAGGAAGGTGAGGGGATCAGCGGTAGATATCAGGAGCTTAGTTGTTGTTGTTGTTTTAATTTAAAAAATTTTAGTATATTTTTTAATAAAAAAAAAAGATACTTAGATTACATAAATGCTACGTAAAAAATATAGGGGATTCCCATATGCCCTGCTCCCTCCCCTTCCCACACTTTCCCACATTAACAACATCTTTCATTAGTGTGGTGCATTTGTTACAACTGATGAACACATTTTGGAGCATTGCCACTAAGCATGGATTCGGAGCTTAGTTGTGAGTTTAATATGTCTATTTGACATTGAAGTAGAGATGTCAAGTAAGCAGTTGGTTTTATGGGTCTGGAATTCAGGGGATAAGTCTGTGCTGAAGATAAAAAAATTAAAAATCAAGGGCATTTACAGATCATTTATAAAGGTACTTTAAATAGGGTCACATATTTAGCAAATAAAGTATAGGATGCCAGTTAAATTGAATTTCAGATAAACAACAAACAATGTTTTAGTATGTCATAGATAGTACATGGGATGTACTTATGTTAAAAATGACTTGCTATTTAATTCAAATTTTACTGGGCATTCTGTATTTTATCTGACACGCAACATTAAAGAAATATTGTGCAGAAATGAATGGCTCATGATACAAGTATCCCTGGCTCTTTTACTAAAAACAGAAGTGCGGACCTATTTTCTAATCCATGTCTCTTCAAATTTTTCCTGTTCTAGCTCTGCTATCATCTCCATAGGCATCTCTGAATGGGCTACTCCAGACTCTGGACAGGATATTTTCACTGCTTTTGTGTGAACAGGGAAGAACATATACCCTTTTTAAAATAAAAAAAAAAGGTTTTTTTTTAGCTACGTTCACATACCATACAATCCATCCAAGGTGTACAATCAATAGCTTATAGTCTAATGGCAGAGTTGTGCATTCATCACCACAATCAATTTTAGAACATTTTCATTACTACACGCCCTTTTTTACCAATCTTACATGAGTATCTTGACATGAAAGTATGTTTGAAAAAGATGAGAATAACTTTCAGGACTCTCTGGAAGTTCTTGTTATGTGAGAGCAGTTGGTTTTCTCCAAATTGCTATCTTTTTCAATGTGATTATTGTTTTCGGATGCATTTTTAGAGTATTTCCCTTTTGAATAAACTTTAACCCATTTCTCCTTTGGGAGAAATGTTTCCAGGCAGTAGCCAAGATCAGGTTTGTTTTATTTTTCTTGGAAGTACTTGCATCTCTTACTATAAATGAGAAGAGGAGACTGGACTGATTTAGGATTAGGACGAAAGTGTTAATTCGACACAGTTTAGGGTTTTAGAGCACATTCCTAAAAAAGCTTTGGCAAGTCCTGCAGGGAAGGGGCAGTGATACATTAATACCCATTAAAGGCTATTAAGTTCCTCTTCCTAAGTCTTGACCTGCAGTTGCTGCTACTAAATGATTAGTGTTGATTTCATTTTGAGATATGTAGTGGGAAGTTCCCTAGAAATGGACAACTGTAGGCATGCACCATTAAAAAAGCTTAAACAGATATGTTTACATGTATATAAAGAGTTTATTTAATAATAATAAAAGAGAGAATTAATCTTTAAGTAGAAATAGCATAAAAACAAAGGAAAACTTGTAATCACAAAGAGTATGCTATATATCATACCTCAGCATTCCTATCTGTGAGGTTTCTTCTTGATTTTCCATTGTTTTGGCTTTTTCTGTATTTAAATTTTCATAGCTGATAGTCAAAATCTCAAGGTTTATCCTTACAACATTTTGAAAATTGAGATAATATTGGGATGTGTTTGTAAGTGATACAGAAATAACACTTTTGCTATAGGGACTCAGAAATACTTAAGCACTTTCCTAGCTCAGCAGTGCTTTACCCCCATCTAAAAGGGGCCACTAAGGGAAATATCTAGAAAAAAGAAGCGAAGTAACTTTTTTCTTATTACCTGGTGCTTTGACCCCAAATTGCAAGGTGGAGCTCTAATACACCTTTTTTTTTAAAAAACTCAGTGATGAAGTAGCTTGAGTATACAGAGGAGGGAGCTGTGATAAACCAGAATCCTGTGTCTTCACACTATGATACCATCGAAAGGATGCCCACTGCCTAGCAACAAGGGAAATAAAACCGGAGAGGCAGAACAAGGGACCTCTATCCGCTAAACCTTTCTCTGTCCAGCCTTCATGGGAGCTCTGGCAAGAGTTCCAGGTCATAATCTCAGGGGCGACTTCTATATAGGAAAAAGGCAGAGAGTCTGTGGAGAGAGGTGACTGGGTTTCTTCTACGAGGGAGCAGGTCCTACGTGTCCCACACTTGTCGTGGATAAAAGGTGGAAGACAGGGCTATGAGCATGAACTCTGTGCCTTTCTCTTTGAAAGCTGGATCCCTGAAGCCAGTGGAACACTTGGTTCCCTGAAATCTGAATAATACAGATCACTATTCCTCCCACTTAGGGATCCACAGTAAAAAGTAAAAGGGAGTAGGAGCGTAACACAGGCAAGAAAGGCCTTATTTCCAAAGAAGCCAATGCTTTGCTATTAATTAGGGCCCCCGCCGCCTCATCATGTACCTCTTGAATTCACCTGCTCTGATGGGCGAGCCAAGCTTACAAGGTTCTGCTGTGTCCTAATTCATCACTTTTTCTCCTCCAGAATAACTTCCCCTGTCTGTTGTACTCTTCTGTCTTTTAAAGAATAGGCATATGAAGATACTGTTTCTTTGGAAGTCTTTTAAATTAATTCCCTCAAGAATTCTATGGGTGAATCACCCAGTATGACTCAAGAGCTTGGCTTATTATTTTTTTAAACCATTTAAATTTGCCAATGACTTAAACATCCCAAATTAGATCAATCTACTTTTTTCAATAAACTTTTCGCATCAAGAAAATGAAGAAAATGATTAAGCTGCTCTAATTTTGAAAGTGAAACACACGCATTTTTTCCTAATCTAGTGTGTCAACCTTATCTCATAATAAGGTAAAATGACAGTGATAGAAGCCACATCTCTGTGTATTGATTAAGTTCTTTATACATTTTTCATTCAACTTCATGGATGAAAGAAATTCAATGCTATCAGGATATGGACAATGATCATTTTAATGTAAAATGTTTAGTTTCATAATGCATGCTTATCCAAGAGATGTTTGCTCAGAGGGTGGTAATCCAGATTAGCACAGCTTTAAAGAAACCAGATTGTTTTAAAACAGAGCCAAAATATATGAAAGAGTATTGATTCATCATATCTCACAGACTTTATCTGATGACATTTTCCTGGCCTGTTATCCTAGAAATGTGTATTTTTTCTTCTACACCATCTCCATTATCACTCTCCAGTAGTAAAGATCTACCCTGAACATTTGCCTGCTCTGCTAGTTACAATGAGACTGTGTTCTCTCTCAAATTCCACTTATAACCTGTAGTGTATATTTCCAGGAAATAGACAATATGCTATAAATTTAAAACACTGAATAAAGAATAATTATATGATGAGCAGAAGATTTCTAACAGGATAATAAATTAACAATAGAATGAGCCTCTCTTTTTATCTTTCTTTCCTACAGCTCTTCTCTAGCTATATTACATTAAAGACATTGCTTTTTGCAGAGAGAAGGAAGTTGACTTCGTTACAATAATGGTACCTCTTTTAAAGAATTGTGTCAAATCAAGATGAAGATTCTCCCTTAGAATTGCTATTACTCAGCTGTGCTTTGGATGTTGCTATTGGTTAATATGAATGGATACTGTTTTAGTATCCTGGCTTAACAACAGGAATTTAAAAAAATTACTAAAAAAATTTTTTTAAAGATACTTAGATTATACAAATGTCATATAAAAAATATAGGAGATTCCCATGTGCCCCACTCTCTACACTTCCCACAATTTCCCACATTAACAACATCCTTCATTAGTGAGGTACATTCATTTCAATTGATAAACACATTTTGGAGCATTCCCACTAAGCGTGGATTAAAGTTTACATTGTAGTTTACACACTCTCCCACCCAATTCTGTAGGTTATGGCAAGATTTATAATGGCCTGTATCTGTCATTGTAGTGTCATTCAGGACAATTCCCAAGTCCCCAAAATGCCTCTGTATTACACCTGTTTTTCCCTCTCCCTGCCCTCAGAACCTCCAGTGGCCACTGCCTCCACATCAATGATAAAAGTTCTTCCATTGCTAGAATCACAATAAGTCTATAGTAGAATACCAGTAAGTCTCCTTTAGTCCATAGTTCATTCCCCAATCCTGAGGATTCTAGGATGGTGATGTCCATTCCACCTCTAATTGAGAGGGGGCTGTGATCCCACAGGGCCAATGGATGGGACTCTCTTGCTTACAGATGTAGACTCTCTCGGTTCCTTGGTATGGTAGTTGTCCATCATCACCTTCATGTTAGTTGTCCTGGGTGAGACCAATGAACTGGAGAGTAGGTGTTGCAACTCCGATGAGATTCAGGGCCCAGCTGGCGCATGGACAGCCCAAAGATTTAAGTCTCTTGGACGTACAACTACCAACTCTAGTACTAATTATAGGTTCAAGTAGGACAGACGAGCCATGTGTAGGGAAGCCACAACTGAGTCTGACTGTTTCTCTATTGTCTCACTGTTTCAGAGGCCAGAAGGTTTGCTTCCTTCTGGTGTAGGTATCTTTTGACTGATGGGCAATCTTCGGAGTTCCTTGGCTTTTCTGTTTCATGGCAATGCACGTGGCGGCATCCTTCCTTCCTCTTTTGGGTTCTGTTGACTTCCAGCTTCTGGCTGTTCCCTGTGGCTTCTCCCTCTGTGGCCTTCCCTATAATAGGCCTCCAGTAATAGGATTAAGACCCCTCCTGATTCAGTTGGGCCACACATTAACTGAAGTAAATTCATCCAAAATTCCTATTTACAATGGGTTTATACCTACAGGAATGGGTTAAGATTAAGAACATGTTTTTTGGGGGTACATAACTCCAAGTCATCACAGATGCTGTAAGAAGAATTGTGCAACCCAATCTTGCTTTTACTATACTATAAAATGAACTTTTTTTTTTGAGCACCCAAGGCAAAATCTCCGTTTTTAGTGTAGGAATAATTGTGCTTTCTCTGAGCCTTATAGACTCTGGATCTTGTAGCAATCATGTTTCTCCCTTACGTTGTACCAGAATACATTGTCTTCTTTTGTAAATGTATTGTCTTGATATGCATGCACTAATCTTACTCTTGCTGGGTCCTGCATTCCTAGGTTTTTCTTTCCTTTTCCATATTAAAGTTGAGATATAGCATATATACAGTAAGTGTGGAAAGTGGTCTACTTGAGTGTATTGCTTAAATTTTTACATATACATACAACCATGTCACCCCCACCCATATCAGCACCCCATAAGATACTTGTATTAGTCAGCCAAAGGGTGCTGATGCAAAATACCAGAAAATCTGTTGGCTTTTATAAAGGGTATTTTGGGGGTAGAAGCTTACAGTTACCAGGCCATAAAGCATAAGTTACTTCCCTCACTAAAGTCTATGAGAGTTCCAGCTTCCTGGGTTCCTCTCTTTGCGGGGCTTGATTCTCTCCAGGTTCAGCTGCGCGTTCTCTCCACAAGGCCAGCTGCAGACTATCAGGCAAATGGCTCCTGTGTTCCCGGGGCCTTCTCTCCGTCCTCACGACCAAGCTTCTCCATGTGCTCACTTCCCCAGGCTCCAGCATCACAACTCAGCATCAGAACTCCAACTCAAAACTCCAACTCTGTCCTTTGCCTTGTATTTTATCTTTGATTCCCCACCCACCAAGGGGCAGGGCTCAACGCCCTACTGACATGGCCCAGTCAAAGCCCTAATCATAACTTAATCATGCCCA
>JAQZBX010050378.1:0-19672 GCA_029593785.1 Cabassous unicinctus | reverse complement strand
TTTTTAAGTGTGATCTAGTCCAAGGATATAATTTTGGCAATATTTGTTGAAGAGATAATAGCTACAGCATTTGGTGTATGAAATCAACTATGTTGAAATTATAGTGTAAGAAGACAAAACAGTCTAATACTGAAGTCTAACAAAAGTCAATGTTATAGTACAGATAAATGCTATGCCATAGTTTTGAAAATAATATAATCATTTGTATATTTACTTAAATATTTAAATTCACTTTCCACAAACACACAAACACACAGACTGGATTAGTAGCACCTAGCAGCCTCTTTTTCAGGTAAATCTGAGTTTAAATCTCAGTTCTGTTGTTATTAGTTGCAAAAATTTTAACCTTTCTAAATGTTATTCTTTTCATTAGCCAAGAAAGAATAATAATGTTTAGTTTCAGAATGATTTTGAGAAATAAATAACATGATATCTAAAGTATTTTGAACATAATGTTGTATAAATCATTTATTTACATAGGTTTAGCCTTTTTTCCTTATAATGCCTTGTAAGTGGATCATTACATAGTAGATACACTAAATAGAAATTGTACTTTTTCCTTAAATCTATATTGTACTGCAGTCAAGTAATTTTCCAAAGATATTAAGTAATGATGAATAAGTGAGAAACAGTAATGTAGAGCAGTGCATCTTTATTATTCAAGATAAAGAATAAAATCTCATCAAAAATCTCAATCTAAGTTAGAAGCTTTTGAGGCATGGCATTTTTTTTTCTTTTCAATTATAAAAGATTTATAAAGTATTGCTACTACTTATTGTAAGTATTCTGGACTATCACAAATGGTACTCATTCCCATTATGATTTGAGTATTGTACATTCATGTAAAAGAGTGCTTTGTGTATGTTTGTATATGTGGGCACATATGCACATCTGTTGGAAATTAACATGGCTATTTATACATGGCAAGGCCATCACCTGCAAATACTTTTTATTCGTGATGAATAGCACAAAAACTAACATGGTCATATGTTGTACCCGAAAAAGAAAGAAGATTCAAAAATGAGATTTGCAGAGCTAACAGGCAGACTTATCTGAATTTAGTGAGATCACAAAGGACAGTGAAGAGGAAAATGATAATATAAAATCATATAAACCTATAAAGCTCTTTTTCACAGTACAGTATGTTTAGAAACAATTGTAAAATTTTAGTTCCTCTGGAAATATTGAGATCACAGCTCTGCAAATAGTTGCAATATGACTTTTACACTTTCCACTGTAAAAGAAGTTTCAATTATCCTGGAACTTCTTATCTAGTTTTTAAATGACTACATCTTTTTCATTCTCCCTATTTTTCCTCCAAATCTTGTGCTGTTATATTATGAGTTAGTGTGAAAAGCAAAAATTTAGTATTAAAACTGAATTGCAGTTTTCTGAATACAGGTCCTTTATGTCCTTGGTTATATTTATTCCTAAATATTTTATTGTTTTGTTGTTATTATAAATGGAATTTTTTTTTCTGATTTCCTCCTCAGATTGCCCATCAGTAATGTATAGAAGTGCTATTGATTTTTGTGTATTAATTTTGTATCCCGCCACTTTGCTGAACTTGGCTATTAGTTCTAGTAGCTTTGTTGTGGATTTTTTCAGGGTATTTTAGCTATAAGATCATATCATCAGTAGATAGTGAAAGTTTTATTTCTTCCTTTCCTATGTAGGTGTGTTTTATTTCTTTATCTAGCCTAATTGCTCTAGCTAGAACATCTAGCACAATACTGAGTCACAATAGTGACATTGCGCATCCTTGTCTTGTTCCTGATCTCAGCAGGAAAGCTTTCAGTCCTTCATCATTGAGTACCATACTAGTTGTGGGCTTTTCATATATTCATTTTACCATATTGAAAAAGCTTCCTTCTATTCCTATCTTTTGGAGTGTTTCCATCAAGAAAGAGTGCTGTGTTTTGTCAAATGCCTTTTCTGCACCAATTGAGAGGATCATGTGATTTTTCTTCAATTTATCAGTGTTGTTTATTACAATAGTTGATTTTCTTCTGTTGAACTACCCTTGCATACTTGGTTTAATACCCACTTGATCATGGTGTATAATTCTTTATATGTGCTATTGGATTCTGTTTGCAAGTATTTTTTGAGGATTTTTGCATCTATATTCATTAGAGATATTGGTCTGTAATTTTCTTTTTTTGGTGGTATCTTTATCTGGTTTTGGTATTAAGGTGATGTTGGCTTCATAGAATGAGTTTGGTAGCATTCTTTCTGAAGAAGACTTAAATAAATGAAAGGACATTCTGTGTTCATAGATTGGAAGACTTAATATCATTAAGTTGTCAGTTCAGCTCAAACTAATTTACAGACTCAATGCAATCACAATAAAAATCTCAACAGCTTTTTTTGCAGAAGTGAAAAAACCAATTATCAAATTTATTTGGAAGAGTTAGGAGCCCTGAATAGCCAACAATGTCTTAAAAAAGAATGAAGTTGGAGGACTCTCACTTCCTGACTTTAAAGCTTACTACTTAACTAAAGTGGTTAAAAAAAAACAAAAAAAAAAAACAACCCAGCATGGTACTGGCAAAAGGACAGACAAATTGACCAATGAAACTGACTTGAGAACTCAGAAACTGACCCTCACATATACAGTCAAGCGATTTTTGACAAAGCTATTAAGCCCACCCTGTTGGGCCAGAACAGTATATACAACACATGGTGCTGGGAGACCTAGAAAGAAAGAAGACCCTTATCTCACACCTTATACAAAAACTAACTCAAAATGGATCAAGGACCTAAATATAAAAGCAACAACCATAAAACACCTAGAAGAAAATATAGGAAAACATCAAGATCTTGCGGTAGACGGTACTTTCTTAAACTTTACACCCAAAGCACGAGCAACAAGAGAAAACATAGATAATGGGACCTCCTCAAAATTCAATAGTTTTGCACCTCCAAGAACTTTGTAAAAAAGGATAAAAAGGCAGCCAACTCAATGGGAGAAAATATTTGGCAATCACATATCCGGTAAGAGTTTAATATCTATGGTATACAAAGAGATTATACAACTCAACAATAAAAAGACAAACTACCTGATTAAAAAATGGGCAAAAGACTTGAAAAGACAATTGTCCAAAGAAGAAATACAAATGGCCAGAAACAAATGAAAAAATTGTCTACATCACTAGTGATTAGAGAAGTGAAAATCAAAACTACAATGAAATATCATTTCACACCTAATAGATTGGCCGCTTTTAAAAAGTCAGGAAACTGTAAATGTTGGAGAAGATGTGGAGAGATAGTAATTCTTATTCACTGTTGAAAGGAATGTAAAATGGTACAGCCACTTTGGAGGACTGGCAGTTCCTAAGGAAGTTGAATATAGACTTGCCATGTGACCCAACAATACCATTACTAGGTATATACCTAGAAAAACTGAGAGCAGAGACATGAACAGACATCGGCACACTGATGGTGATATTGGCATTATTCAGGATTGCCAAAAATTGGATACAACCTGTCCATCAATTGACAATGGATAAACAAATTGTGGTGTATATACATGATGGACTATTATGCAACCGATGAATGGATAAACAAATTGTGGTGTAGGTACACAATGGAATATTATGTAGCATTAAGAAGAAATGAACCCGTGAAGCATATGACAACATGGATGAACCTGGAAGACATTATGGTAGTAAAGCAAGCTAGTCACAAAAGGACAAATACTATAAGATTTCGCTATTATGAACTAAATATATTGTGTAAACTTATGGAGTTAATGATTAGACTATAGGTCACCAGAAAATAGAAGGAGGGTAGAGAATGGAAAGCTGATGGTTAATTTGTGTATAATTCGTAAACATGTTTTTTGTAAATCTTTGGAAATGAATAGAAATAGTTAAAGCAGTACTGTTTGTAATTAACAGTGCTATTGTATGGTTAAGACAGTGGTTGAAAGGGAAAGTCTAAGGCCGTATATATTACAAGAAAGAAAGCTAAAAACTGTAACATGGGACTGTATAAGATAGTAAAACCTCATGTAAAACATGAATATGGGGGATATTGCATATATAAGAGTATTTTTACAAATTATAAATGCAAGTATAGTAGAGAGAAAGGAAAAGAATAGCAGCTGTCTATGGCAAGCGAGGCATAGAGAGATTGAGAGGTGATGTTTTGTTTGTTTGTTTTTTGTTTATTATTATCATTGGTTTTATGAAAGTGCTCTGGGAATGACTGGGGTGATGAATGCACAAATATGTGATGACACCGAGTACAATTGATTGTACACTTTGGAGAGATTTATGCTTTATTAATTTTCAACAATAAAATTGATGTGTTAAAAAAAACTGAATTGCATTTCCAAACCTGACAAAAATAATGGTAAATATTATAAATTACAAACCCCAAAAATGGTTTGAAGAAAGTAGAGAGTGACAACAAAAAAGTAAGTAAGTCAGGGGAGTCAATACTTGAAAGTTGGAAACTATATTGGGTAAGATTTTTTCTTTTGAGGAACACTCCCTTCAGTGTGGAATGGAGTGATGAGACCTCAAGCACAAAACCACAAGTCTACTGTCTTTAGAAGTCATAACATGGATTGCTAAGCTACGATAATAACAGGAAAATGAATGGGGAAATATTAGGAATGATGAAGCCACTGAGGAAGCTGTTTCTTTGTGAACAATAAATTTTGTGTTTGTATGTTCAATCAATATAAAGAAATAATTTATCATTTTAATCAGAATTCTAAAGCTTGAATTCATTGCCATTTTCTACATGTTTTGTCATATTTTGCATATTTTTTCTGGAACCATTTGAAATTTATCCATTCTTGTGAAACATAAATTACAAGAGTAAACTTAATGAAATCAAGAACATCTTAAGAAAATAAATGCACAGTATAAAATTGTGTTCAATCCTGTCACACGCCCCATGATTCCTGATTGCATCAGCCTTAGGAAAGCAAGTTTTTCCCAACTATGTCTTCAAACTCCTATTAACTGAGGTGAATTTGCTCAAGCCATGAACACGGTAAATGTAATAACCTAGCTAATATATACAAGTTTGTTTTTGAGTACAACTCAATTATTTCACTCTGATATCTACTCAAAATATTAAGTTTCCACTTGTAGTACCTTGACTGATACAGGGTAATTTATTAACTCATCAATTACTGTGTTTAAGGTTTCCCATTATAAAATTATTAAAATAAAACATATATACATGCATTGTTTCAACTGAATAGTCATTTAATCACGTTTGTGTCCATGGACTTATCTATATATTCAGTGAAAACTGTGACCACTCACTCCTGAAAAATAGAAACATTTACATACACACACACATGCATGTATATATTATTTTCATTGCATAATTTCAGATAGTATCCAAATATATTGGGACTGTGCATGAATGTTAGTTTCAGAAACCACAATCTATACAATGTTTATTAGATATTAAGAATAGATATTTCTGACAAAAAAAGCACAGATATTTCCCTGCAAAATATGAAACTATCTCTTAAAAATAAACAGTGTATCCTTGAATATTTTAACCTTCCTTTTAAGAATAGTACCTATGAATGTAAGGACTTTCTCTTAGAGCTGTGACATTTTTACACAATAATCTGAAAAACTCAAGTGTTTAGATATTTATTCCTTCTCTATATAAAAAAGTTAAAATTTATGAAATCCACTAATACATTGCTGTAGATGGAAGATCGAAGAAGAAAAATAGATTAAGGAAATCAAATCAAATTTAACTGTGAACAATTAGAAATTCCCACTGCTTTCACTGAAATACACATATTTGATCTGTAATAATAATGCTGATGAATTATTCATTGAAATTTTAATTCCATAGAGATTGTCCCAGTTTTTAAAGTCTTCAATTTAATGGCATGTGTCTGTTCTAATCTATATATTTCTTATCAAGAATGTTCCCTGAATGTAATTTTTGGTAAAATTACAAAAAATAAATTTGTTTAAATAAAATACAATTAGTAATGAAAATAATGGGAAGACAATCATCATAAATACAGTGACCTAATTTTAATAGCATGTATTTTTCATATAATTTAGAAATCATTTTAAAACCCACAAATAAAGAGATTAAAGACTGTAAAATAATATTTTTGCCCATTTCAAGTCTAATATTATGACATTGGAAAATGACATGAAAATGGAACCAATTCACTGTAAACATGTTTACTGCCATATTCCCATATCATTATAACTGTTTTTAAAATGTTTTAATATTTTAGAGTTATTTCATATATTGTACTAACAAATCCATATAACTTTGACAATTGTTTTAAGCAGAATTTTAGAAAAAAACATATTTAGCCCACAAGTGATCCTTTAAGCATATTTCCCTTGTATTCTTTGAACATACTTAAATTATGGTAGATGTTTTTAGCCTTTGTCTAATAAAGACAACATATGTGCCCACTTGGAGTCCTTTTCCATTCACTGATTTTTTGTTTTATTTTGTTTTTCCCTCTAGAATTTACCTGAACTTCAACTCTGGACTTTCTTTCTTTGTGCATGCCCACTTCTTCTCTATGCTTGATCTTTTAATTCTTCTCTTTAAATCTTTTTTTCCTGATTTCTCAACTATGTATCTGCATAGGTTAATGTTCAGCCAATGATTTGGCTACAGGTAGTACTCAAACACCACAAAACTGCAGAGCTTTCGCACTCTGCTGATGGTTCTGTGTTTGGGAAGCACATTCAAATTCCAGCCAGATGTCAATTCTTCTGTGACCTTTACTTTCCATCAGGCTTTCTTGGGTCTCCCCTTGAGCATGCATGCACTTTCCAAGTTAATCACCAGGTATGTATGGAGAGCATATATAGCCTTTCTATGCCCTGCTAATTTTCAGGACCTCCTGGTTAAATTGTTGGCTTGTCAGTACTCACCTAAGGACCAAAATCTTGGGCTTAGAAAGGAATGTTTTATCCATTCCTTTCCAACCAAGCTTACTACTAGTAGATTACAAAGAGTGAGGTTTCATTTCCAGACCCTAGATACATTCTGCCTTCTCTGGGGGCAAAGTTGCCCAATTTGGGGTCCAGCCACCCTTTGGAGAGCTACAGTTTGTGCCAACTGTGGCCTCAGGCAAGAAGGCCACAGACCAGTGCATTTCATTCATGAAGGTTTATCAGTTTTCTGGGAATAAATGCTTCTCAAGAATCTGTTCAATTCAAGCTTATTAAGTAAGCTTTCCATATCTGAAAGGGAATATTTTGATACAGGAGTCTGAAGATGTTTTGCCTTGTAAGGGAATCCACACAGAATTTACATTGGTTGGTATAAAGAAGGTCATTAAAATCATTTTCTAACTGAAAGTGGCACATTCAGTTTCCTATAATAAACACATTTAAGAAAACTATACTTATGATTCTAAGTGTCTATTAACCATTACCTTTATAAGTTTTGTCTCTCACTAAATAGTAACAGATTTATAGAATGGATTTTGTTACTTAGAAAACCCACATTGTTTCTAAAATTTAATGATTCTGAGGTAACTAAAATATAATTTTTAAGTATTTTTTTATCCTTTATCTTAATGTAAAAGGCAAATTTAAAACTGTGGTTAAATTCCAAGAGGCTTAGAATTATGGAAAATTGTAACTAATATTTTTATATAACCAAGGTTAGTTCAAGTAATCAAGGCTGCATATTCTGATTTCCACATCCTCATTTGATTCCTTTTCTACTACTACTTTTTCCAGTAAAGTTTTTTATAATTCTTCAGGAGTATAGCACAAACTAAATCACTTTATAATTCTGTAGTATTATCACATATGAATGAGCCATTATATATATATAATTATAAAGCCTTGATAATGCTTAGCTTGCAGTATTATAATATATTACTGGTTCAAGAACCCAAACTCTTATTTTTGGCCTTGTGTTATCATGCAGTTTCTTTATAAATATAATTAACCAATTTATGGATGATTTTATTTCTTTACAAATGAAGGATTGGTAAATTCCCCAAAGTTACGTTTGCATATACATTTATAATCAGGTGAACAGTAGAGTTAGCTCAAGTCCAATTAAAGAATGATAGAGGCAGAGTTTTCCATTAGCAAATAATTGCCACCTCAATTATACATTATGGGAAGTCTATACAACCATAGGATATTTTCTACAGTGACATTTTCCAATTGACAGTTTAACTAAGACCTTAGTATTCTCTACCACAGCATCAATGTACCTCCCACCCCCACAAGCTTATTTTAGAATACCTTCTCTAAATTTCATGAATATCAGGACACATTGCCAGCCCATATCTTACAACCACCCACGACTTCTTGCATCTATAGTTAAAAAGGGCCTTTGATGCATTGCAAACTTTTGTCTGAGTCAACCCCTTAGCTTCAGGCAACAGTTTATATATTTTATGGTTTTAACTGGGGTGGTAGTTCAGCCCCCTTTTCAAGTATTTTTCATTCTAAATTTGGCTGTTTATAATCAGATTTAAATATATCTAAATTTGACTTGTCTTTTTAAAGCTATGGTTGTCACAGGGGCTTTTACTCAGCACATAGGTATTGATAATGGGTTACCCATTATTCTATCAATATCTTTATTTTCCACTCTATTATTCATCTCCAATCATATGTGTTGCTAACTTTCTGCATGGAATCCACTATTGAGCCATTTATCCAATTCCCTAGGTTTAAATGTATTTTCTCCATATTACATTGGCAAGTTTTATAGAGTTGTCTGCTGTAGTTTGCTTAAATGCTTCTGTCATTTCATGCCAAGGATGGTATAGAGGCATTCCAACAAAACATCTCATTCTTTACTTCCTTTCTATTTCCTTGCCAAAAAAAGGTTTCATTTATTAAGATTTGTGTGTTAAAATACCATAATTAGTCAGGGTTCTCTAGGGAAAAGGAACTGACAGGAGATAACTGTAAATATTTTGAGATTTTTATAAGAATTGTCTCACACAAGTGTAGAGATGCACAAGTCCAAATCCTATTGGGCAGGCAACAAGCTGGGATCTCTGATAAAGGTTTTCAGTGAATTTCCCAGGAGAATATTCATATTAATATACAACTATGAACTTATTTGAATTATAGTTCCTCTAGTACAAATACTGTGAAATTGATTTAACTCTTAGTCTTGGAAAAATGAGTTAACATAATAATGCAGCTTGTATGAATCACGAAGAGGCTTTAAATGCAGCTCTCTAGAGCTAAAATGATCAAGATGTTATTTCTCCTTCCTGTCTAAAGAATTAATTTTGCTTAACAATTCTCCTTGTGCTATTTAAACACTATCCAATAAATTCTCATTTTAGTTATATTAAGTATTGACTTCAGTGCTTCACACGAATTTACATTGTTGAAGAAAATGCCTTTGATTAAAAGGATAATATTTGATCCAAAACAGCAATAAATCACAATTCCATAAAATTAGCATTAATGCTTTGTACTTTATTTCTGAGTATTATTCTATTATAGAACACATGACATGTATCTCATTTAGAATGTTTTTGTATGTCAATGTACTTTTCTCACTAGAATGAGAAAACTGTTTGGCTACTGAATTTTAGATTATGCCCCTGTGGCAATTCCAAAAGTGATGAGTCTGGAGAAACTACAGTAACTAAACAGGCAAAAGCTAGACGTTCTTATAATGTTTGTAAAGAATACATATTATTTGCTTAAAAAGAGTTACTAAATCAGGGTAAACCAGAGCATTACAGAGGCAAGCTTTCCTAGCCGTTCAGTCGCAAATGTACCCGGGTCCCAAAAGCCCATCTGATGGTCAAGATACATTTCAGATACTTTAAGAGGCTCTCATCCTTAGGTTCCCAGGGGTTCTTCTAACTGTTTTAGATGTGCTAGATAGGTTACTGCTCACTGACAAATTGCAAGGCAATGTGTAACAATCCCAGCACATTCTGGTTGTTGACAGTGAACTAAGATGAATTAAAGATGAACTTTCTAGATATACTGTTCCTTAGTCCACCCAGCATTCAAACCCACTTAAAGATAAGTGCTAAAGTTCACTTCAGTATCAAATTGTTCTTCTCATATTTTTAGTCTTTTAAAAATATTGGTTGTGTATGTGACAGAAAACAAAATTCCCTTCAAAATAAACCCAATTACTACAAAAATTCCCAGTGATTAGAAGGTGATCAGTTTGAATGACTCAAAGTATTCCACATTATATATCTAAACAAATTATTGTCCCAATATTTTGATCATTTTTGAGAGAAATCACCAATTCAACTCTTTGCAGATACAACTAAAAAATTTTTATATGATATTCAAATTGTCACTATATAAACAATTGTAATCTTCTCTTCAAGCTTAACTCTTTCATTCATACTATTTGTGGATACCACTAAAATCCTTACTCTCCACCTTCAAAAATATGACCTGGGGCTTATCTATCCTAATCAAGAAATGTGATAATCCCCCAGGAATACTGACTTTTAGAAGACTAGGTTACTTTTATCCTTGACCAAAATATACATTCATACATACTTTTAACACGCACCTAAAATAACCCAATAATTTGGTAACAAACATGTTTGCAACAACAGAACCAAAATCTAACTATTTGGTATTTGCTCATGGTATTGGTGGTATAACAGTCAAGAAGTACTCTCCTCCCTATACAGCTAGACAACTAACAAATATATGCAAACAATGTTTTCAGACAAAAAATGAAGAAATATGATCTGTGAGAGATAGGTTAAAAATTGATGTGTGCTCTACAATTACTCTGCTGTCTATTTGGAGACAATGTCTAGAATATAAGCACCAGGAAAGGGCATCTAAACAGAAATTTGTAAACTTAATTAGGTAAGGAGATTGAGAGAGAAGTTCATGAAATATGGGGCAAATTTAAGTTGCAGGGAAGGCATCAGGTGTTATGCAGCTCTAGAAATCTGTATAAGCATCCACTGGTATCTTTCCAGAGAGCAAGATATTCCCAGTATAAAAATAAAATTTACAAGGTAGGGCAAAGAATGAGTGGATAATTTTAAACTGGATGATCCCCAGAGATTACTTAGAACAGGGGGCATTTGCGTTTTAATCAAACACAGTGAAGAAAACTTGATAGTCACTTAAGGCATATAATGAAGATCAGAAAGGATGATATATCTTGGTAGTAGGGATGAATTATCTTTTGAGTGAAATATAATATAGAGCCATCCTTTGAAAAAGAAACAATAACAAGCTTCAAGGAGATTAAATAATATGAAATCAACTTCACTGCTGTCCAAAGAAAGACTGACATGTTCAAAATGAAAGAACAAAACCCAGGCACACAACAACAATGTAATATTCACAATGTCCAGCATCCAATTAAAGTATAATGGGGCTTACATCATGAAATACATGTAGTATGAAGTTCCATGAATTAGTCACTCACCAAAATAACTATTGAGCTGGCACATGTAATCAGAATCAACTATTTTGAAACTCTGAACTCTGCTTGAACAACTGCAACATCCAAGAGAGTACTTGATGAAGAATGTGCCTGGTAATTTTCAGTTAATTTCAGTATTTTGTATAGCATATAATCTCATAAATCCCTTATCATCACAGTAGGTAGCCAAGGGGTTGGAGGTCATCATTCCTGGTGTCTCTTGTTGGTGCTGGTTTAGCAATAGGACCTGTTTCCAAGGATTGATGTGTGTTTTAATTTACCTGGTGTTTCCTTGAGGAATACATACCTTAGCCATTGTTTTGGTCCTTTCAGACTGAGGGAGCACGCCAGTTTATGTCTGTTAGGGGGAATTTAAAGACTCAGGCCATTTTTGGTCTCTTTCTTTATTGGATCTATGCATTCAAGGTATCCTGTGTCAAGCCACTGAATGAAGACATAATGGAACAAACATCTCAATGACCACACATGACAATAAATATCGTCCTTGTGAAATTAGTTTGGAAAAGTACTAAAAAATGAATGAGTTCCCTCCTCAACAAGCAATGTCAGCATTTTCTGGGAAATGGGAAGAATCTAATTCATAGAATTTCCACATTACGACATTAAACATGTCTTGTTCTCAACAATAAATTGCAAAGCATACAAAAAAAAAGAAGAAAATATACACACAAAAAAATTATCAGAAAACATTCCTGAGGAATCACAGTCACTGGACAGACTAGACATAGTTTTAAATGAATTGTCTTAAATATGCTCAAAGAGCTGAAGGAAACCATGGGAGAAAAACTAAGGGAATTCAGGAGGCCAATATATGAACTAGTAGGGAATAAAATAAAAATGGGGGTTCTTCAGTCTGAAATAGAAATACGAGACAGTAACTGAAAGTCATATAAATAAATGAAGATCTCAGATACAAGTAACTACAAATGTAAATGTAAAAGATAGTATTATAATGGTTAATTCCATGTATCAACTTGGCTAGGTTAAGGTGTCCAGTTGTGATATATTGGTTTTGTTGGTTTTGTTTCTATGGAGAACCATGGCCAATACAATTCTAGTACCAGTATGTGGGGTGCTGCTACTTTAAATATTTAAAAATGTAGAAGTGACTTTGAATTTATTAATGGATAGAGAGTGAAAGAATTTTGAGGTGCATGAAAGAAAATCCTGAATTGTCTTGGAGTTGGTAGTGATATGGACATTAAAATTGATTTTGATGAGAGCACAGAAAAAAAGTGTGGAGAACTACAGAGAAATGTTATATTATCTTTAAAAAATATAGGTTATTATAAAAAGAATGTTGGCAGAAATAAGGATGTTAAAGGTGCTTCCAGTGAATTCTTAGAAGTAAATGATAAATGTGTTATTGGAAATTGGAGGAAATACAATCCTTGTTATAAAGTGGCAGAGAAATTGGCTGAATTATATACTAGAATTGGATAAAATTATAAATTTAAGAGATGAACTTGAGTATTTGGCTGAGATTTTGAAGCAAAATGTGAAAAGTGGCACTTGGATTACGCTTGCTGCTTTTAGTAAAAAGAGAGAGGAAAGGGGCAAACTGAGGACTGACTGTTAAGTAGAGTATACCTTTAAATGAGATTTAAAAATTTTAAAAATATTAAAACCTTACAATCTTATGCTTTCATTTGCACTCTTTTATCCCTTGTTCTATTATTGCAATATGATTTACTTCTATATATGTTATAAGTCTTACAAATCATTGTCATTATTTCACTTTAATTAGTCACTTATTTTTGAAAGAATAAAAATTGAAAAAAAATTAGTTGTCTATTACTTTGTAACACATTCCCACTAATTTGGAGGCTTAAAACTTTATTCATTTATTATATCATAATTTCTTTGGATCAGGAATACAGACATAGTTTAAACAGTTCATCTGCTTTAGAGTTTATCAGAAGGCTACAACCAACATGACATCTAGTACTGAAGTATCATCTGAATGTTTGACTAAAGAAGGTTCAACCACTTCTGAGTTCACACTGGTTTTGGAAACTTTCAGTTCATTAATGACTGTTGAACTGAGGGATTCAGTTCTTAGCCCACTGTTGGTCAGAAGACACCCTCAGTTCTTTTCAATGTGGGTATCTCCAAAATGGCAGTTTACTTCAGCAAACTGCACAAGGTGCTAAGACAAAAGAGAGAGTTAGTATGAAATAAGTCAAAACGGTATGTAAACTCTTTAGAGAAATGACATCCCATCGCCTTTGTCATTTTCCATTGGTTGGAAGCACATTCAAGGGGAGAAGATTACACAAAGGTATGAGTGCCAAAAGATGGGCTCAGTCTCAATATTTTTATATCTCTTAACTGACATCACTCTCTACCTTGTTGTCCTACTCCCCTATTTTATCTAGGGCAAGTTTTTTTTTTTTTTCATCCCTGCTTTTAATTTTTTTTCATGGCCTTCCCTCACCCTTAAGATAAGCCTCAAATTCCTAAACCTGCCTACCAGGCTCAACCTTATTTAAGCCCTTTCAACATTATTTGCAACTAATCCTGCTGCACTCCTTCTCAGACACTGTAACCCATCACTCTACAATCATTTACGAATCCTCCAAAACACCACCTCTCTCACTAGCTATAAATTTGTACAATTCTCTCTTCTTCTGAGATCCATCTGCATTTCTATTATCACCATACTTTTCTATCCCCTACATATCCTTGTTTTTGATATAAAGCTGATTTCCTTGATTCCTGAATCAGATACTTTACAAGATTGCCTTGTGTAACACCCTTTTTCCCTGTCTTGGAACTTATTACACTTAGTTGCATTTGCCTTTGTAATGGCCTCTCATGTTGAATGACTAAAGACACCTGGGTGCATTGATCATGTTTTACTAGATCATTATAAGTTTTCTATGCATTGGTCAGTGTGTGGGAGAAATTCAACATTCAATGTATATTGGTTGATTTAATGAAAGAAAGAATGAATCAGTCTTAACTTTGAGATAAATTTTTCAATAATTGAAGAAGTAACTCATTATCCCCATCTCCAATTCTTTAAAGAAAATGCTTTTATTTCCTTTAAATTTCCAAATTAAAAGCATATATATATATGTACAATGCTCAATTGAATATGTTAGATGTTGTGGGCATTCTTTGTGGCACACCGTGTTCAGAGCTGAACTCACTATCTCTGATGTTGTCTAACTAGGGCTGACAACTAGAAATGGTTCCATACTTTCATGTGGACATTGTATTTTCATTAATTCAACTCTGAGTTAAATGGCCTTTCTGACAACCCTGTCATGCCACTGTCTTATATTATGCTTGTAGTCGACTTAAACTCCAGATGTTTACACTTAAACTGTGGAAACTCACAATTAACCTGTCCTGCACTTCTGATTTTGGTTTCTGAATCTAAGTGCTTTATAGCAATAAATTAGGAAATGAATTATTCAGTATTGCCAGTGGCTAATACTGTTGCTCTTGTTTTCTACTCTAAGTCATCCAGTGATGTTTGGTGAATTTTGAATGCAGCTTTTCTTTACATTTTTTTTCCTATTGTTGCAATCATAAAAAGTATGTAGCAGGTATGGGAAGGCACTAAATACTTCACCCCTTTCCTTAGGGTTCACTATATTTTCCTTTTGCTTTACCAGGAACTGGAGATATAGACTCTGGCTTTTCTAAACAATTTAAATATCCAGTAGCTTTCCTGCTTCCTCTAAGAAATTCATGTAACAACAAAGTTTCCATAGCTCTGACTGTCTTTAATGTGAAGAAAACCTACATTAGGGTTTCTGAAATTGCTATTTTTACAACATAATCAAAATTCATTATTTTCCATTTATATTCTAGAACTGGTTTTCATTCCTAAGCTAATGCTTATTAGTAGTTGGGTTATTGAAAGAGTTCTCAACTGCTTGTTAAAATAAGTTTTCATGGTAGATATTGTAGTAATAAAATAAAATATTCAACATTCACTACAAACATATTTATATCATAGATGTAAACTTAATGACATTTCAGGGTTCATGTTGATTAATAAATGTGAGTGATATAATTGCATTTTTTATAAGTTAGGAATGAAATCTCCTTAATGGAGTTAAAAAAAAAAAACAAAAAAAAACAGTGGGTAGAAATCATAATTCTTACCCTAACTTTGAATTGATACAGAAAAGCTTAAAAGTTTAGTTACTTCCTAGGAATTCTATCTTATAATAATACGGGGTGGGTAGCACATTTGTGATTTAGCTAGAGATTTTTTCACTGAGCTTTCATTTCAAATTAATGTCTTTGCTATATTTCTAAAAATTCTGGCAGTCTCTCTCTCTTTGTGTGTGTGTGCCTAAAGAATATATCTCTGAAATAGTAGGATAACTTTGACTTTAATATAACTGATTGTAAGAAGAGAGAAAATCTGTAATATCAATGAATTATTGAGAAGTACAAAGGACCTACATAATCATAATTCTCATCATCTACTAGGATGAAGCTGTGATTAATAAATCTTCTGGAAAAAAATTCTTTATAATAAAATGTCATTTGTTTTTTATTTGTTTTGTTTTGAACTATGTCTTCACTAGTTAGGTAAGCTCTTAACAACTTAGTTCATAAGAGAAGGAAAAAGAGAGAAAATATTTCAGTACTAAATAAAAGTCTGAAGATTACATAATACTCAAATTAGGTAATACTAAGGATTTCAGTATTATGTTAGTACATGATGGAAAATTTCTGAGTTTAGGGAAACCAGAGCACCCTAACTCACCTTAGTAGTTCTGAAGAGATGAAGTTGGGATGTGTCTATATATCTGCATCTTCTTCTCTTTTCTTTCTCCAATCTTTGGTTTCCCAACTCTAACCACATCCATTAACTCCATCTGGCAACTCAAAAGTGACTTGCTTTCTGCTCATAACACCCTATGTTCATATTTATTATCTCCTAATGTTTACCTCACTGCCTTCCAATGAATTACTTCCACTAATGGAGAAAGACTCCACCAGGAAATATGCTGCTGTAACACTTCTTGGTTAGGAGAGAGAAGTTAATGTTGAATAGTGGAAAGTGCTTTAGATAGTGTCCAACCTGAATTCAAACCCGAGTTTCATGCTTGCGTATTTTGTGGCCCCAGACAAATTTCTAAATATCATTGACCCTCATTTCCCTTATTTTCAAAGGAGTACAGGGCCTAATTGGCTTCTTTGACAATATTAAATAAGATACATTACATAAGACATTAGTAGATGCCAGTTACATAACTGACATTTAAAATATATTTATTCTTTCCTCTTAAGGAAATAAATCACAATAGTACACTTTGAGGTGGATTTCAATCAAAGTTAATTGAGCCCTTAATTTTCGGGACCCTCATGTACAACGGTCTCATTCCAACGTACTGTTTTTAACAACATGGACACATGGTAATGTATTTTTTGTATCTATTTTTAAAATTAGAATATTTTAATCATAATTGATTAAAATTATTTCTTTTCAGCAGAAATTTTCCTCTCTCATAACTCCTCTCATGTCTAGTGACAATATGAGATATGAAACTTGGGGGATCTGACTAAGGAGAATTTATGTTGGAAATACATTTAATTTAGATTTAATTTTTATATTGTGTACATATATGTTTGAATTGAACCAGTGAGAGTATAACCCAGAGTTAGCAAAGGGGAATAAAGTGACTAGTGTCAGTTATTATTCATTAATAACAAGCGTAATTGCAGGCACTATACCCAGAGCTGAGCACACTTGGATATCATGATGTCAAACATGAGTTCATGATTATATTCCTGAAAACTAAAGCACCAGAGTTAAATTAACAATTTCCCTTTTTGCTCTTAATCAGTGAAGAGTTCACATACTGCGAAAAAGAAAATGTCTGATATAGACATGACTTCCATGAATACACCCATTTCCTAAAGTACTAATTCATTCTACACCCACATAGGAAAGTACAGGGCTACAAGTCAAACCAGTGAAAGTTCTTAAGAAGAAATAAATACACTACTGAATTTCTTCTTTTTATTTTTTTTCTGTAATTAATTTACTCAAAATCAAACTTTCAAGTATATATTTAAGTTAATTGAGATGAAAATTATGAAAACAGATATTCAAGATCTCTCTACCCTTTGAAGTTTTATCTGGTCTTTCTAACCCATGGTTATATTAATTCCTAACACTAAGTCACACGTTGGAAGCCTATGGACTGAATCAGCCTACAAGCATTTTTGATTGGTGTACAATGTTTAAAATATTTTACTTTAGATTCCTTTTAACAGGAATGTACTCTCCAGGTCAACACCATGTCTACCCTTATATGGGACTTGCTTCCCTAATTTAGATTTTCTTCTATGTCCCTAATGACATTTGAGTGTAAAACCACTGTGATATACTTGGAGTCTGAACACATTTGGCATTGTTAGTTACTTTTCTATTTGCTACAAGTTTTGTCTCCTAAGCTAAACCTGAAACTCCTGGAAGGCAAAAAAAGAATAAAAACAAAACCAAAAACCCCTCATGTGCTTTGTAGTTTCTTTGGGATACAACACTATACCTTTAGATTATAGTTGATTCATTCTTTAAATTTACCGTATATGGGAAAAAAGACTTAAGGGCACAAAGTTTAGAAAATCTAATAAGTTATATATTAAAATACATGAAAACAAGCAAGTAAAATGTATTTGGTTGTTCTTCATTCATCTCCCACAAGAAATAGTATACACAAATATTCTACAAGTGATTTCTTAACCCATGAATTCTCAAAATACGGTGTATAATGACTTTTTTCTAAGCCCACATTTACTGCTTCAATTTTGATTGATACTAGAAAATAATTGAATAATATGCTGTATATTAACTCTGAATTTATAGATATACAGGATCTTATAGATATAGCAAAGTTAGAATTTATCATGTTTGTTGTATTACAACTTTTCTCTCTTTGGTAAATGTTACATAGAAAACATCTCCTTTAAATTGTTTCTTACTGAATCAGGAACAAATTTAAATGCAGGATATTACAATTTAAAGAATCATTTTCACATAAACAATATTTTATATGGTCAGTCTAAATTGTTTAACAATTTAGAAATTCTTCTTATAATTGTTTGGCAAGTAGAAAATACTTGCCAAAATGTGAGATGGTCATTGATAAAGGCAAAAATCTTTCTATAGTGTATAAGTGCTTATTTCTTTTAACTAATACTATACACTAAGATGAGTATAACAACTATATGTCGAGTTACACTTGCATTATTGGGTATACAACAATTCCATAATCATGTCCTCCACAAAAGACATGTTCACGTCTTAATTCCTCATCCTGTGGTTGTGAACCTACTGTAAATAGGACCTTTGAACATGTTATTAAGCATGGTGAGTCAGAGTGTGGATGTGAATCCATTTGTAAATAAGACCTTTGGAAATTATGGTAGATTGAACTGTGTATCCCAGTTTGGACATGTTTTTTACCTTACTCCATATACTGCTGAGTGTGGATCCATTCAAGTTGTCACTTCAATCAATGTGTAGCCCAAGTGATTCAGTTTGGGTTTTAATCTGGATTACTAGAAACATTTATAAACAGAGTGAAAGTTAGAGGGAGAGAGAAGCCACAGGGAGCAGCCAGAAGCCAGAAGTCAACAGATCTAGCCATGTGTGTTGCCATGTTAGAGAAAAGCCAAGGAACCCTAAAGTTTGCCAGCCCGCTAGAAGATACTGACCCCTGGAGGAAGCAGGTCATCTAGCCTCTGAAACCACAAGCCAATAAAATTACTGTTGTTAAGTCAACTCATTGTATAGTATTTGTTTTAACATCTAGGAAATTAAAACAAAAATGTTACCAGTTAATGTGAGGCCAAACTGAATAAGGATGAGTCTCAGTCAAATATGGCTAAAGTAAGTTATAAGCGAAGGAAATTGGACACAGAAGAATAAACCAGAGAAGAAGAAAGAGATCACCATCAGATCGAGGCAGAGATGCAGGCAGGAACCAACCAACCCCATGGATTTCTGGCAAGCCAGCACAAGAATGCTACAGATTCCGGGAGAAGGCATAATCTGCCAATACCTTAATGGTGGATTTCTAGTCTCTAAAACTGAAATACAATAAATTCTTGTGTTTAAGCCAACCCATTGTGTGGTATTTGTCATACCAGCCCTAGTGAATGAACTAAGATAGCAGTTTCAAAACAATTAGCTTAAAAGGGTGGCAAAATTCACAGTAAGAAATGTTTTTAGACAACTTTTCAAAAGTAAAGTGCAAAATATTAATAGCTAACTATCTAATGCCATCTT
>JAQZBX010050376.1:0-19678 GCA_029593785.1 Cabassous unicinctus | reverse complement strand
GCTAAGGAGGATCAGTGTTCCTCCTAGAGTCCTTGTGGATCCTCTCAGCCTGCTTGTGTTTATCAATCAATTTCCCTGCAGGGTTCTATCTGCAGGTTTTGAAGCAGGTTTTAGCTATTAAACTAAATTAAAAAGAAGAATTTATTTTTCATTGTTTAAAGTGACTGTCTTATTTTTGTGTGTGTGAAATACAGGACCCAAAATAAGTCCTCTTCTAGACCACCCCCTTCACCAAGGGTCTCCAAACTAGGCTCATGGAAACTAATCAATCAGTTCCCATATCCTGGACTCCCCAGTGGAACTGAAGCTCTAATGCTAGTAAGTGCAGAATAATAAAAATGGCTGACTCCACCCCTACTGGAGCTGAACCTCAGCGTTACTGGGCTGCTTGGTAAATCAGGTTTCCTCAGCAGATTTGCCTCTCCCCTCAGCCTGACACTGCTTCAAGCTGGCTTATCTGCTCCCCAAAGCTATGAGGGTATCCAGGCAGCCAAGTCAATGGTAAAGAATCCCCTCTCTGCCTTCTGTCAGAACCCTTCCTCTCTCAGAGAGTGCTCCCTCTCTCTTGCTTGGTGAGGTTTGCGGCTTATCCTTGGGCAGCTAGGTAAATCAACTCCCTCATCAGATTTACCACTCCCCTCTGCTGGGTGTTGATTCAATCCAGCTGTTTTGTTCACCCAAGCTGCAAGGGGTTCCATACATCCCACTCTCACAGAATGCTCCCTCTCACCTGGCCCTGTCACCCAGTTGCCAGGCCAGGAGTTGTGGCTCAAACCATTTTTTCTCCCCTAAAAGTGGGGCTCAGCCGTCTGTGTTAACCACTACAGGCAGGCTAAAAACTCATGAATCTCTACTGATCAGTTCACGCCGTTGATCTGCACAGATAGCTATCCCAAGCTTCTCATTCCATGCGCCCACAGCACAGACCCCCGAGCAGGACCCTGTCAACAATCTGCCATTCTCAGGGAGCTCTCAGTGAGTGCCCTCCTAAACTGATGCCATCTTGCCTCTCTCCCACATTCTTTTTTTTAATTAACTTTTTATTGAAGTATATCATTCTTACATGAGTGTACACAAACAATAGGTGTATAGTAAAAATAGTGAACTTAGAAAACAAACATGCATATCATCATACAGGTGTAATGTTTGAGAAGCTGCTGACCACCACAAGACCTATATTTTTATGGTTGTAGCTTTTATATTTAGGTCCTTGTTCCATTTTGAGTAAATTTTTGTATAAAATGTGAGTTAGGGATCCTCTTTCCTTCTTTTGAATATGGATATCCAGGTCTCCTAGCACCATTTGTTGAATAGACTGTTCAGGCCTGGCTGGGAGGGATTGACAGCATTTTAAAAAATCACTTGACCATAGATGTGAAGGTCTATATTTGAGTTCCTTATTAGTTACATTGGTCAATCTATCTTTATGCCAGCACCATGCTGTTTCTACCAGTATAGCTTAATATGTTTTAAAGTGAGGAAGTAAGAATCCACCAACTTCATTTTTCTTTTTCCAAATATTTATGGCTATTAGAGACCCCTTACCATTCCAAATTAATTGGATAATTAGCTTTTTCCATTTCTGCCAAAATTGTTATTTGGATTTTATTGGGATTGCATAGAATCTATAAATCAGTGAGGGTAGAATATATATCTAAACTTTATTTAATCTCCCACATCATGAACAAAGCATGTCTTTCCATTTATTTAAGTCTTCTTTATTTATTTATTTTTTAGCAATTTTTTTTTTAGATTTCTGAATACAGGTCTTTTATACCTTTGGTTAAGCTTATTCCTGAATATTTTATTTCTTTAGTCGTTATTATAAATGGAATTTTTGGACTTCCTCCTCAGTTTGCTCATCAGTAGTGGACAGAAATACTACTGACTCTTTCATCTTAATCTTGCTGTCTGAACTTGTCTATTAGTTCTAGCAGCTTTGTGTTGGAATTTTCATGATTTTCTAGGTATAGGACCATATTATCAGAAAATAGCCAAAATTTTACTTCCTTTCACATGTAGGTGCTTTTATTTCTTTCTCTTGCCTAACTGCTTTTGCTAGGACTTCAAGCACAATATTCAGTAAACTTGGTGACAGTGGGCATCCTTTTCTCATTCCTTATCACAGTAGGAAAGCTTTCAGTCTTTTACCATTGAGTCTAAAATAATATCTGGGATTTTCATATATGCACTTTACTATATTGAGAAAGCAACCTTCTATGCTTACATTTTGGAGTGTTAATATCAAGAAAGTATGCTATATTTTGTCAATGTCTTTTTTTGCATGAATCAAGAGGATTATGTGATTTTCCTTCTTCAATTTATTAATGTGGTTTATTACAATGATTTATATTTTTGCGTTGAAACACCCTTGCATACTGTGGAGAAAATCCACTTGATCCTGCTGTATAGTTCTTTTCCTTTGCTTTTTTATTTGGTTTGCAATTATTTGGTTGAGGATTTTTGTGTCTACATTCATTAAAGTAAGTGGTCTATAATTTTTTCTTGTAGTATCTATTTGTATAATAATTTATTTTTTTTAAAAAATTACCTAGATTATATAAATGTTACACAAAAATATAGGGATTCCCATATGCCCTACTCCCCACACCTCCCACAACCTCACACATAAACATCTTTCATTAGTGTGGCACATTCATTGCAATTTATAAATGCATCCTGGGGTTTTGCCACTGAACTTTGGCCATAATTCACATTGTAGTCTTTCCCATGCAGTTCTACATGTTATGTGACAATATAAAATGGCCTATATCTGTCATTGCAATGTCATTCAGGATGATTCCCAAATCCTGAAAAAGTCCCCATATTACTACTGTTTTTTCCCTTTCCCTGCCCCCAGAGCCTCCATATCAATGTTGTAATTTCTTCCAATGCCAGAACCACAATATGTATATAGTAGAATACCAGTAAGTCCACTCTAGTCCACAGTTCATTCCCCAATCCTGAGGACTCTGTGATGGTGGTGCTCACTCCACCTCTAATTGAGAGGAGGCTTCAATCTCAAACAGCTGATGGATGTGAATTTCTTGTTTGCAATTGTTGGCTCATTGGTTTCCTTGGTATGGTGGTTGTCAATCCTCATGTCCTTATTAGCTGTCCTGGTTTAGTTCAATGAACTGGAGAGTAAGTTTTGAAACTCTACTGAGGTTCTGGGCCCAGCTGGCACAAGGACAGCCCAAAGACTATAGTCTCTTCGATGTACACCTACAAACTCTAAGACACCAAGTATAGGTATTTTAGTATCTTTATCTGATTTTGGCATTAGGGTGGAACCTTCAAAATTTTAGTGTGGTAGCATTCATTCCTGTTAAATATTTTGGAATGGCTTGAGAAAAAGCTGCCTGAGATCATCTTTGAATGATTGGTAGAATTCAGCTATGAAGCCATGTGGTCCTGGGATTTTTATCTTTGGGAGGTTTTTTGATGACTGTTTCAATCTCTTAACTAGAGTTGGTTTGTTGAGATCTTCTATTTCTTCTATGATTAATATGGATTGTTTGTTTGTATCTAGGAATTTGTCCAATTTGACTACATTGTCTAGTTTGATGGCATGCAGCTGTTCACAGCATCCTCTTACGATATATTTTATTTCTGCAGGGTCTGTGGTAATATCTCTCCAATAATTTCTGAATTTGTTTATTTTCAACTTCTCTCTTTTTTCTTTGTCAGTCTGGCTTAGTATTTATCAATTTTGTTGATCTTCTCAAAGAACCAAATTTTAGTTTTACTTGATCCTCTCAAATATTTTTGTGAACAATTTCATGTCCTATTAAACATCATGAACATAGTATCATTGCAGAGTGTTTATTTCTGAGATGCCGTGAAATACATGTATTAAAATAAAAGAAGAATGAAATAAAAGAAAGATACACCGTGTTCAAGGATTGGAAGACTAAACCTTATTAAGATGTCAATTCTACCTAAATTGACTTACATATTCAAAACAATCCCAATAAAAATTACAACAGCATTTTTCACAGAAGTGGAAAAGCCAATTATCAAATATATTTGGAAGGTTAGGGGGCCCTGAATAGACAAAAACATCTTGATTACAAAGATGAAGTTGGGGGAAGGCAAGATGGCATCAGTTTAGGAGGGCACTCGCTGACTTACTCTGTGAGGATGGCTGATTTGGGACAGGATCAGCCCAGGGGTCTGTGCTGTGGGCACATGTAGTGAGAAGCTTGGTCCATCTATCTGGAGACAGCTAAATTCCTCAACAAAATACATGCTAATCACATCCAACAACATATCAAAAGAATTATACACCATGATCAAGAATGTTTCATCCCAAGTATGCAAGGATGGCTCAATATAAGAAAATCAAACAATGTAATACACCACATAAACAGATCTAAAGAAAAAAAATCACATGATCATCTTTATAGATACATAAAAAGCACTCAACAAAATGCAGCACTCTTTCCTGATAAAACCACTGCTAAAAATAGAAATAGAAGGAAACTTTCTGAATATGATAAAGGGTATATATGAAAAGCCCATCTTCAATGGTGAAATCCTAAAAGCCTTCACTCTGAGATCAGGAAAAGGACAAGGATGCCCACTATCACCACTCCTATTTAACATTGTCTTAGAGGTACTTGCTTGAGCACTAAGGCAAGAAAAAGTTACAAAAGTCATCAAAATTGGAAAAAAGAATTGCAAATTTCATTATTTGCAGACAACATGTCCCTATACATAGAAATCCCAGAGAAATATGCAACAAAGCTTCTAGAACTTATAAAGGAGTTCAGTAATGTGGCAGGCTATAAGATCAATGCTCAAAAATCAATAGAATTTCTGTACACCAATAACGAGCAATCTGAGGTGGAAATCAAGAAAAAAATACCATTTACAATAGTAACTAAAAATCAAATACTTAGGAATAAATTTCACTAATGATGTAAATGACTTATATACAGAAAACTACACAACACTGTTTAAGGAAATCAAAGAAGACTTAAATAAATGGAAGAATACTCCTTGTTCATGGATAGGAATATTAAACATCATCAAGATGTCTATCCTTCCCAAGCCAATCTACAGATTTAATGCAATCCCAACAAAAATCTACACTGTATTTTTTAAGGAACTAGAAAAACTAACTACAAAATATATTTGGAAAAGTAAGAGGCCCCAAATTGCCGAAGACATATTGAAAAATAAAAATAAAGTTGAAGGTATCACATTACCTGACTTTAAAAGATACTACAAAGCTACATTGCTCAAAACTGCATGGTTTGGGCACAAGGATAGACATACTGACCAAAGGACCTGATGTGAGAGTTCTGATATAGATCCTTACACACACAGTAATCTGATATTCAACAAGGCCACCAACCCCACTCAGTTGGGAGAGAATGACCCCTTGAACAAGTGGTGCTAGGAGAAATGGGTATCCATAAACAAAAGAATGAGAGAAGAATACCATCTCACACCTTATACAAAAATCAACTCAAGATGGATCAAAGATATAAATATAAGAGACAAAACCATAAAGACCTTGGAAGATAATGTAGGAAAGCATCTACAGGAACTTGTAATAGGAAACGGTTTCATGAACTTCACAGCCAAAGCACAAGTAGCAAGCGAAAAAATAGATAAATGGGATCTCCTCAAAATTAAAAACTTCTGCACTTCAAAGGAAGTTACTAAGAAAATAAAAAGGCAGCCTATCAAATAGGAGAAAATATTTGGCAATCATATGTCTGATAGGATCCTAATATCCTGCATATATAAAGAAATCCTACACCTCAAAAATAAAAAGACAAACAACCCATTTAAAAAATGGGCGTGTGACATGAAAAGACACTTCACCAAGGAAGAAATACAAATGGGTAAAAAGTGCATGAAAAAAAATGCTTGACATCGCTAGCTATTAAGGAAATGCAAATCAAAATTACAATGAGATACCATCTTACACTCATCAGAATGGGAGCTATTAGAAAAACAGGAGACTATAAGTGTTGGAAAGGATGTGGAGGTATAGGAACCCACATCCACTGCTGGTAGGATTGTGGAATGGTCCAGACACTGTGGAGGACAGTTTGGCAGTTCCTCAGAAAACTAACAATAGATCTTACATATGATCCAGCAATTCCACTGCTGGGTATATACCCAGAAGAATTGAAAGCAAAGACTCGAACAGATATATGCTCACCAGCATACAAAGCGGCATTGTTCACAATTGCCAAAAGTTGGAATCAACCCCGGTGCCCATCAACAGATGAATGGATAAACAAAATGTGGTACGTATATAGAATGGAATATTACTGATCTGTAAGAAGGAATAAAGTGCTAACACATGAAATAACATGGATGAATCTTGAAGACCTTATGTTGAGTGAAGTAAGCCAGACATTGAAGGATAAACAGTATATGACCTCACTGATTTGAATTGAGGAAAGTGAGCAGTGTCTGAGAAACAGTTTCTGAAAGATAGGTTAACAAGGGAGACAAAGAGAAGAGAAGGTTGTGAGCCATCACCCATATGGACATAATCTATGGTAAAATGATAGAGTATAGTTGCATATGGTAGGATAGGACAGTTGGGTAGTGATATTACTGGGTTTGGTGGTGCAGTATTGAGAGGTGGATAGATTAGGAAGGTTCAATTAGAATACCCAGGATACTGGGCGGTGATATGGGAGGTGAACATGGGATTTGTGAGTATGATGTTGAAAGTGCTAGAGTGTGAATGCTGTCATGGAATTATGACTAGGTAGTGTCATTCATTTAGGGTGTAGGTTGCAGGGCATTCAGGAAGGGGTGCATCTGGAGTAGGCTTCTGGGAAGTGTGTGTGTTCATCCTCTCATAATGTGCTGTGTTGGGGAGTGGAGACCCACATGGTGAGTTGGAAGGAGATGCAACCCCATCTTTGGGAGGACCGATTCACCCAGAAACAGGCAGGTGGGTGTCTCTCAGGTGCAAGGGTGGATCCTAATAGAAGAAGATAATCAGCATGTCAAGACCTCTTGTTGCATGTAACTATGAATCTTGTCATCCCGTGAGTCAAGACAGGAGAGTGTCATGTGCCCCAGGGGGATGGGGATGAAGGAACAGAAAAGATCAAACAGGGGGTGTTTGTAGTCATGGGTAATGTTTTTCATTACCTTACAGTAATGGACACAGGATACGATAATATCATAAAAAATTTTTAAACTGTACCGTCTAAATTGTAAATTACACTGTAAACCATTGACAATGTTTAGTAGCTTCATTTCACCATCTGTAAAACAGTTATAACAATGCTACCATCCACATAAAAAAGGTTTTAATATGTGGTGAGGAAAGAGTAAGGAAGTTGGGTACATGAGAGTCTCTAGTATTCTGTGTGTGACTTTGCTGTGACCTAAAACTTCTTTGAAAATTAAATGAAAATTCAGGAGACACTGGGGAGTGAGAGGGAGCAGGTGCCACAGTGCAGGCTGGACACCCAATAATGCAGTGATAAAAGGAAAAATGTTTAATTTTTTTTTGTTTTTTTTTTTCCATTTTCTGAATATCCCAATCCTTTAATTTTATTTAATTCTAGATTTTTTTTTGTTTCCATGTATTTCATCAGTTATATTTAAATGTATCTTTATTATTTCATTTTCCTATTAATTGTATTTCAATATTATATGGGCTTCATCTTCAAGGAAGGTTTGGATCACAGAAGGGTTACAATGGGGGCTGCAGAGGATCATTAGTGGGGGTGTTTGGGATGGGAGAATTCATGGGAGTAAGTTCATCTGAATATACATGAAAGATATATAAAATTGTTCAAATGATTGAGGAATGGTGTATGATCATGGTGGATAAACAATCGCTCAATAAGTGAGGGAATACTGAATTCCCAGCCTGGAGAGCTCTGCCACATTCTCCAAGGGAGCAGCAACAGTCCCCTGAGGGCAGGGGCAGTGTCTGGCAAAAGAGGATGGCCCACTGTTGGGTTCTTGTTATTGATGACTAGCCTTATGAGTCTTTGCTCTTGTAATTGAAACTTGGCCTACTGTTATGGGGTGCCTAAGGGTTGCCATCTGACAGCCTCCTTGTTGCTCTAATGTGGCCTCTCTCTAAGCCAAACTCAGCATATGAATGCATTTTCTTCCCCGCAACGTGGGACATGACTCCTGGGGATGAGCCTCCCTGGCAACAAGGGATTAATTCCAATTCCCAACTGGCAATATGACTGGAGAAAGACCTTCAATAAAAGGGGGGAAAATGTAAAGACAAATGAGTACATGTGGCTAAGAGATTTCAAAGATATTGGGAGGTCATCCCAGAGGTAACACTTACACACAACTCAGTAGGGTCTCACAGAACACCAAAGTGGGTATCTCCCCACAGAGAGGGGCTCCTGAGGGCTCTGGAGACACCCAGGTCCTAAAAAAGGGGGAATATCTCCAGAGATTGATGCCTTATCAGGGGGCTCTACTTTGGAATCTATGCTCCTGAGAGTGACACAGTTGAACTCAAATAAGTCCTCCTTGCACATGGTCCATCAGTCCCTTCTATTCAAACCTATATGTGAGGCTGGAGTTTGTAGGTGTACTTCCAGAGACTGGAGCCTCTGGACTGCTTATGCACCAGCTGTGCCTGGAATCTCGGTGAAGCTGCAACTCCTACTCTACAGCTCAACGGACCCACCCAAGTCACCTGGTGAGGAGATGATGATGGACAATGGGCATCCCAAGGAATGCAGAGAGCCTGCAGCTGAAGGCAGGATAATCCCATGCACCGTATACATAGGATATAAGCCCACTCTCACTTGGAGGTGGAGTGAACATCACCATTTCAATTCCTTCAGGATTGGGGAAAGCACTATGGACTAGAGTGGTCTTAATCATATAATATTGTAGGCATTGTGATTCAAGCAAAGGAAAAAATTATAACAGTGAGGTAGAGCCAGTGGCCAGTAGATGCTTTTGGGGCTGGGAGGGGAAGGGCAGTTGTAATACAGAGGCTTTTTCAGGACTTGGGGGTTTTCCTGAGTGACATTGTGGCGATGGATATAGGTCATTTTGCATCAGCATATACCATGCAGAACTGTGTGGGAGAGTGTGGTCTACAATGTGAACTGTGGTCTATGCTTAGTGGCAAAGACCCAGGATGTGTATATCCATTGCAGGTCATGTGCCATACTAATGAAAGATGTTTCTGTGAGATATTATGGGGTTTATGGGAGGTGGAGATCATGGGAATCCCTGCAATTTTTGTGTAACATTTATGTAATCTAAGCATCTTTTAAAATATATATGAAAAAATAATAACAAACAAATAAAAAGGTTACAAAGAAATAAAGACCTGTGGTAAATATAAAAATTGGGGGAATTATAAATACCAGTATTATTGTATTGTATATTTTCGTATGTCACTCCATTTCCTATTTCCTGCAGAGGTTAAAATGCAAATGCATCCAACATTATGATAAATCCATTTTTTTGGACATACAATGTACAAAGATATGTGTGGTAACAAGTATAATTAATGGGGGACAGAGGGTACAGGAAAAGTGTATATTCATGCTATGAAAATAAAGTTGATATGAAACAAAAAAAAAAAGTGAGCTCAAAATTCTGTCTGTGTTTGTTCACGTTTGAGCTTGTCCTTATAGTTGGACATTGCCTGACAATGAACAAGATATAAAATCTCTGTTCCCCAGCTTCATCAATCTGTAAATTCCAGTCATTCAAATAAATATTTTGTAGTATGCTTCTAGTTATTTGGGATATTGCACTGAACATAATTGGCAAAAATCTTGTCTATCATAGAGTTTCAATGTGCATGGAAGTAGAGAATCAACTAAAGGCATAAGAAAAAATACATAGACTGTAAAATAGGATAACTGCTTTGGAAAACAAATGAAGAATTGATGAGGGATACTGTAAATGTAATTTTAAATAAAGTGTTAAGGGCCATATGGCTTCATGAGTGAAAAATCAGAAAAGACCCAAGAGGTTATCTGCAGAAAAGGAAGTTCATGAAGAAGAAAAAGTACAAATCTTCCAGGTAGCATCAGAAATAATATGTTTAAAGAAGGGTGAGGAGTTACTGTGTCTGCTGAAATGTGAAACTGATAGAAACAGTGAAAAAGGATGATTTCATAGAAGTAAGGAGGAGAGGCAAGATCTTGTAGACTTTTGTAAACATTGTTAATTTTATTCTTAATGTGATGGAAAATCTTTTAGTTTTTTATTGAAGAAAAGTGATGTGATTCAACTACATTTTAATAGCATCATTCTGGCCTCAACATTGAGATTTCAAACTCAAGGTGTATAAGGGAGAAAACAAGGAAACAATCTAGGAGGCTGTGGTAATAATTTGAAGACTGAGATGGTGGCTCTTTTGGCCTGGGTGAGTGGTAGCAGAGAAGATGTTGAGAAACAGTCACATTCCAAATATCTTCTGCAAAGAGGGTCAATAGGATATGTTGATGCAATTGATGTGAGGTATGTGACAAAGAGAATAAGCCAACATGATTTTTCAGCCTTTCCTGAACAAGTAGGAGGATGGTTTTCCATTAGTTGAACAAAATTTTAGATATTGCAAGTACCTATCTGACAGTTATGTTCTGAAATTAAGCTAAGATAATTATATATAATTTAATATAATATTAAGCCATTTTAATATTAATATTTTCTGGAACTCAGTAGATGTTCAGTAAATATAAACTACTTTATAATTATTTTATAATATCAATAATTTGCAAAAATACTTCACATTTTGTCATGCTTTATTCCAGTCTTAATTTCTTTATCATTTGTAAGTACTTGAAATTTTACAATACATAGAATTTTGAAATATCACCAAGAACTAAAGGATTTTGTATTAAAAATACATCAGATCACTTCTTGCTTAAAATGCTGATATTCACTGATATAAATATATCATGTAAAGGGACAAAATAGTGTTTCATATTTCACAAAATTTGTAATACTTATAAATGCTTTCATAAATGCTTTCCACAATATATTATAATAGGACAATTTTGCCTCAATTTAATTAAAAAAGAAGTATTCCTGAAATTATGTAAGAAACATTAGAAAATCTCTTGAACATGGTTGTCATCACAAACCAAAATGAGTCATTTTCTAAATCATAGAAATATACATAAATTAAAGCAAGATCAGCACAGTTAATGAAGACCAGAAAATGCAAAGGATCTTTAAATACAAGAAAAGACACAATGTATGTACAAAATGAGAGATTAGTTTAAAAAACATTATTAAGAAATAAATACTGGAAACTTCCAGGAAGATGGCAGTAGAGTAGTTTGGCAAAGCTCAACGCTCTTACAGAAACTATGGAGGAAGGGCAAAAAGTGGTCTGAAGGAGCTGCTTTGTGGATCTGCAGACCAGGAAGTTACTGTGAATCATTCAGGAGGGAGAGGGACAGAGAGAAAAAGAGGCTGAAATGAAAACTGTAAGTTACTCATTCCTGGGGCTGGAATTCCCCACCCTCAAGGAAAACTGTCTTGGTAAAACCCATGGCACACTGTGGCCAACTGAGAGAAGAATGACTATCTTCTTCCGTGAGAAGAGAGAGGATGTGCTTGAGCATGGAGAGTGATTTCTCCTCAGTGAGTTTGGCCAGCTAAGCCCACTTTTTATCACAGTTCTGACCATACCAGAATCACCAGCAAATTATGTTTGAAAAAGACATGTCCTTGGAAGATTTGCCAAATAGCACTTTCTGTTGGCAAGTCAGGAAAATGGAAGAAGAGAAAGGCTTTTTGGAGTCTCCCATGTCCACCGGTCTCCTTGGATCTCTTCTGGTCCTGTTAGTGGGTCCCTTCCCTGGTTCAATATCATAAGCTGGGAAATTTAAAATTTTAGAATAAGCTGAACCAAAAATCAAAGAAGAGCCATAAAATGAAACCATTAGATAAGAAAGAAAAATTGACCTTTAGAGTAAATTCAATGACATAATCAGATGCCTAGACACAGCAAAAAATCACTAGTCATATTAAGAAACAAGAAGATATGCCCAATACAAAGGATCTAATCAGAAATCCTAATGAGACCCAGTATTTAAGACAACTAATTAAAGATGTTCACACATATCTCTTATCTATTCAAGTAGTTCAAGGAAAATATGGCTAAAGAAAGAAAGGATATTAAGAAGACACTGGATTGAACATAAAGAATAGTTTTTAAGCTTCCAAGGAAAGTAATGGAACATATGAGAATGAAAGACACAATGGAAGAGATTAAAAATACTTAGAGGCAAAAGCAGCAGATTTGAATTGGCTTAGGGCAGAATTAGTAAATTGAAAGACCGAGCATTTGAACTTAAAAAGACAGGAGAACAGAAAGAAAATATAATGGAACTAATGGAACAGGGTCACAGGTAATTGAATGACAATGTGAAAGGGCACAATTTGTTTGTTATAGGTGTCACAGAAGGAGTATGGAATAAAGAAGGAGAAGATAGATTATTTGAGGAAATAATGACTGAAAGCTTCCCAAACATTATGAAAGACATCCATATCAATATCCAAGAAAGACAATGGACCACATGCAAAATAATTAAGAATAGGCCTACTAAGAGACACCTACTATTCAGGATGTCAAATGCCAGAGATAGAAGAATTCTGAAAGCAGCAAGAGAAAGGCAACACATCACACAAAAGGGAAGCTAAATAAGACTAATTGCCAATCTCTCATCAGAGAATATGGAGGTGAGAAGACAATCATAGGATATGTTTAAGGTTCTGAAAGAGAAAAACTTTCATTTAGGAATCTTTATCCAGCAACATTCTCCTTCAAAACTGTCAGCCCTCAGCATGAGAGGAAGTTAGTCTGACAGAAAATCACTGTGAAGGTAGGGATTAGCTTCTTTCCACCCAGATTCGATTGTTGCTGTAACAGAAGTCCCAGCTCCACCTCCAGCAGGGAAGAAAGCTGGGTGGGTCTGCACCAGCCTCTCCAGGAATCTGTAGGACACAGCAGAGGCTGGTGTTCATCCTACTCTAGCTGCACAAGCCAACTCAGGAGCTATTCTGTGGCTGGTGTTGGAGGCTCCATTTCCCTAAAGCAAGTGAGGAAGAGATGGCTGGTCATTGACTTCAGCTACTGATTAGCAAATTTGCCTGGCTAAAGTATAATCCTAAGAACAGCTAAAGTTAGAACCTGTCCAAGATTTAAAGAGTCTGGTAGCCACCATTTTAACTCTGCTCCTGGCATGAGGGGATATGGGGCAGACTGAAAATCACAGTGATGGTGGGAATCAGCTTCTTTCCACCCAAGTCTTACTGCAGGCCTAACCTAGGCTCCAGGAGGGAGGAAGCCAGTGGGACCTTCACCAGCTTTTCCAGGTGAAGGCCAGGGCCCCCCTAAGTCTTCAGCACACAGCTGACTGCATGACCTAGGCATAAGTTAAAGATTAACAACCTTCCCCAAAAGGAAGATAATGTATAGATGTTATAAACTATGATCTTCCCAAAGTAGTTAATGTCCTTGGCAAATGTCCTTCTTATTGAGCATAGTGGAAATATCACCCCACCCCATGTATAAGCTTCCTGTGACCCTGGTAAGAACTCTGTTCTCATACCCTATGGAATGTCCTTCTAAAGCACCTTATATATCACTCCTCATTGTCTCCTCTCTTTGCAGAGTGCTAACTTCATTAATTCTTTAATGGACTGGCCTCAAAGATTCCATCCTTTCTGTAAATCCCAATAAAGCTTGTATCTGACTGAATGCTAGTTGTGTTCTTTGGTCACATAGCTTCACCAACTTGTGCCCTTCAGGAGTTGTGCTGTAATAATTGGCAAGCTATGAGCCAAGAGACTGAAGGACCACTGGCAGTAGCAGGCATGATCTAAGGGATAGGAGAATCTGTGGGAGAAATCCCAAGTTGACTTTTAGCATCCAAATGAAGAGGAGTGGCTGCCCTCCAGGATGAGTGGGGAGCACCATGAGAATATGGAGTCACCCACTTGCTTGAATGTTGTGGAACTCCACATAAGTACAGGGACACCCTGAAAATACTGATGGGAGTAGCAGTTAACTAAGATGGGGAAAACATTCCAGCAGCAACCCTACAAACTCTTTACCACCTGGTTGGTGCACTTGTGAGCTAGTGGAATTAATAGTATTAGTTTAACTACAGGAGAAGCAGAAAAACTTAGCAACATTAATGTTCTCTGTTCTGTTTCCATGTTAATTCTAATTACAACTGGATAGCCATATTTAAAAAATAGGTGCTGTTAAAGTTTAGTAACTTTGAACACATAACTCTAATATATATATAATGCAAGCAGCTTTTGTAAGCCTGCAATTAATGAAAAATACTGAGACCTGGGAAATGAGTGGGGGAAGTTGCCATGGTACAGACAGGACACCAGATGTTGCAGGGAGGAAAGGCAAAATGTCAAAAAAAAATTTAGATTTTTCATTTTTTTAATATCCCAATCTTAATTTTATTTTTAGTTTTTTTTTTATTTTTATGTATTTTATCTTTTATATTTAACCTTATCATTATTATTTCATTTTCCTACCAATTCTATGCAGCTAGTTGAATGGCTTCATCTTTGAAGAAGCTTTGGATCACAGAAGGGTTACAACTGGGGTGGGGTAGGATCATTGGTGTAGGGCATCAGGGATGGGCAATTCATGGGAGGAAGTTCACCTGAGCATATATATAAGGCATATAAAAATGTTCAAATGTTCATGGGGCATTGTCATGGTGGGTGGAGACTCACACAATACAGGAGAAAATACTGAATTCTCATCCTGGAGAGCTCTGCCACATTATCTAAGGGAGCAGTAACAGTCCCCCAAGTGAGGGGCAAAGATTGGTGAAGGAGGATGATCCACTGATGGGCCCTTGATATTGATGACTAGGCTTATGAGTCTTTGCTCTTGAAATTGAAACTTAGCCTACTGTTATGGGGTGCCTAAGGGTTGCCTCCTGATAGCCTACTTGTTGCTCAGATGTGGCCTCTCTCTAAGCCAAACTCATCCTATAAATGCATTACCTTCCCCCCAGGGTGGGATATGACTCTGGGGAATGAGCCTCCCTAGCACTGAGGGATTTCTAACAAGCACCAACTATCAATGCAACTGGAAAAAGACCTCAAATAAAAGAGTGAAAAGTTAAGACAAGTGAGTTTATATGGCTAAGAGACTTCAAAGTGAATTGGGAGGTCATCCCAGAGGTAACACTTATGCACATCTCAGCAGGCTTTCATAAAATTCCAAAGTGGATACTGCCCCAAACAGTGGGTCTCCTGAGGGCTCTGGAGTCAACCAGGTCCTATTATCAGTGCAGATAATTCCAGAGTTTGGTGCCTTGCCAGTGAGCCCTACTTTGGAGTTTGTGCTCCCGAGAGTGACAAAGTTGGACTCAATTGTGTCTTCCCTGCACATGGCTCATCTGTCCCTTCTATCTAAACCTATACTTGGTGCTGGAGTTTGTAGGTGTACATCCAGAGCCTCAAGTCTTTGGGCTGTCCATGTGCCAGCTGGGCCCAGAAGCTCAGTGGTGCTGCAAAACCTACTCTACAGCTCATTGGACTCACCCAGGAAAACTGATGTGGAGATGATGGTGGACAATGGCCATCCCAGGGAACAGAGAGTGTCTGCTTCTGCAGGCAGGATAATCCCATCCACCTTTCCCATGGGATATAAACCCCCTTTCAATTGCAAGTGAAGTGGACGTTACAATCCCAAAATCCTCAGGATTGGAGGAAGAGATATGGGCTAGAGTGGACTTACTGGTATTCTACTATAGACATATTGTGATTCTAGCGATGGAAGAAATTACAACATTGATGTGCAGCCAGTGGCCACTGGAGACACTGGGGATAGGGAGAGGGGAAACCAGTTGTAATACAGGGGCTTTTTTGAGACTTGGGAATCATCCTGAATGACATTGCAACAACAGATATAGACCATTTTATATCATCACATAACACACAGAACTGTGTGTGAGAGAGTTTAGACTACAATGTGAACTATGGTCCATGCTAAGTGGCAAAACCCCAGGATGCATTTAGCAATTGCAATGAGTGAGCCACACTAATGAAGGACGTTTATGTGGGAGGGTGTGGGAGGTGTGGGGAGTGGGGCATATGGGAATTCCTATAATTTTGTGTAACGTTTATGAAACCTAAGTAGCTTTAAAAAAAAAATTAAAAAAAAACAAACAGAATATTTCTACAACTGCAAGCAAGACAGTTCCAGTCATTTGGCCCCTGGGATTTAAGACCCCTCTCAATCAGAAATAGAGGATTTAGGGAATCACCATCCCTAAATCCTCAAGTTTGAGGAATGAACAAACATGAGGGGGAAGCAACTATGAACTAAAGTAGTCTTACTATTATTCTAGCAATGGAAGAACTTGTATCATTGATATGAAGGCATTGACCACCAGAGTTTCTAAGGGAAGGGAGAGGGAAGAATAGGGGAAACATGGGGACATTATTGGGATATTGGAATTGTCCTGCATGATATTCCAATGATGGATACAGGTCTTTATACATTTTTTCAAAACCTATAAAATTGTCTGGGGCAAAGTGTAAACTAAAATTTAAACTATAGTTTATTGTTAGAAGCAATACTTCAGTATATGTTCATTAAGTGTAACAAATGTACCAGACTAATGAAAGATGCTGTTAAAGTGGGAATGTGTGTGAGGAGGAAGGGGTAGAGTATATGGGGATCCTCTATATTTTTAATGAAACATTTATGTAATCTTAATCTCCTTTAAAAGTTAGAAAGCAAATAAAATAAATAAATAAAAGGATGTTACTTCAAAGAAAATCTATTACAAAGCTGAGAGCTCATAAAACTTGTGTAAACTGTGAAAGTGTTAAATTGGGATGTTATTTTGACAATGTTTTAAGTTTTAGTCACATTTTATTTTGATCAGAGTTTCAGTTAAAGCGTTAAAATGAACTTTCAGTTTTGAATCAATAGCTTACTCCTGAACAAGTCTGTCTAACTGTATTCCTGAAGAACCATCCAGAATCTATGTATTAAATGTCTGTCTAAACTAAATTAGTGCTTAGCTGCATTTATACAGCTCAAGTACTCCTAACTGGTTGCTGGGTACTAATAAAAGTGTTTCCAAGAAGAAGCGTGCATATTACAGGCAACACTAATTCCAGAGGAGATCTTAAAAGCAGTAAAAATCAGAGATGTGAAATGATGGAGAGCTTGGACACAGCCACATCAAAGGAATAAGAACTATGAGCCAAATTAGGGAGGTTTGTTTCAGTTGGTGTGTCTTAATTCCTTTTGTGTTTGTTCAGTGTATATTTTCATACCTCCAGAAGGTAATATTAAATTCTCAAATGAAAATTATGAAAAGAACTCTATTCAAAATGCTAAAAATTAAATGGGTGCTTATATAGGTAAATGAATACTCCTAAAACCCAAATTAGAAAAGCAAACAGGATAAAAAATCACATAAAATCTGAATAAAAAACTATTTAAAGGAAAGAAACTGAAAATTTATACTGAATTCTTCCATAATCTTTCTATAGCCTATCCTACCTGGAGAATCGTCTCCTAACCTTGACTGAATTCCAATAAAACTGGGTTTGGATAAGAGGATGGGCTGGGTGTGAAAAGATAGTGGTGTTGTGAGTTTAGCCTAGAAGTCTGTCTACTAGGCCTGGAAATTCAAAATGAAACTGAGGGGATATTACAGAATAAACCTTGTTTTGTATAGTCTATCCTAAAATTCTTGATTAAATTTTAGCAGATTTGAGATTAAAAAAATAAGTCAATGGACAAATTTCATCAAGTAAAGAAAAAGCCCTTGAAAGCTATAAAGATTTGTCTAAATTATAATTAAATAACTTTAACAAATACAGTATATTTCAGAACTTGGCAGTCACTGTACTTTTAAGGTTATTCACAACTATAGAATTTTATTAAGGAAAAACAGTTTTAGTCTACTGTTTAGGAATGAATAAAGAACATCTCTTGCATAAACTATAATGGTTTCAATTTTATTTAGCTTGGGTGTAATCTCCTTAGGTTTATAGGATATTAATAAAATAAATTAACATTATGTAGATTACATCTTTAAGATGAAAATTCTAAGTTTTGGTTAATGAAAATACTACAAATATCTTTTTAAAAAGTTTTTTGCCTAAATTGAAATGAATTTTTTTCTTCTTCACAGAACAGAATGAGGGATATGAGACTTAAATCAATATAAAAAGAAGTAAAATGTTTGTGGAAGTGAATTCATAGCTGATGCTGACTAAAATTTTTTTTTAAGAGAATGTGTTTTGTCCTAACATAAGATGACTGATTTTCATAAAATCGTGGTGGGAATATGTAAGTAAGACAAGGTCTGAATGAATATAAAAAGTTGTATAAGGTATTGTAGAATGTAGCATTAAGTAAGGGAATGTTTTTTGTAAGGGGAAATTCATCTTTTAGATTATATGGTTACGGTTGGATATAGAAAGTTAGCAAAAGCTTCTTCTAAGCTGAAGTATTTAAATGGCTAATTCCAGAAAGCCATTTTTTTTTATTGTGCGTAAAAATCAAAATTTTCACAATACAAACCAATATTTGTAAAATGATATATAAATATATATGCAGATATGTTCATTTGCTTATATAAAGGTTATTTATATATATATATATTTCTTTTATAAAAGATGCTTAGATTACATTAACGATACACAAAAATTACAGGGATTCCCATGTTCCCCTCCTCCTACACCTCCCATAACATCCCACATAAACATCTTTCATTAGTGTGGCACATCACCTGCAATGGATATACACATCATGGGGCTTTGCCAATAAGCATGGACCATTGTTCACATTATAGACCACACTCTCACCCACACAGTTCTGCATGGTATATGCTGATGTGTAATGGCCTCTATCTTTCATTGTAATGTCACTCAGGATAATTCCCAAGTAATGAAAAAGCACCTCTATTACCACTGCTTTTTCCTTCCCTGCCCCAAAATCATCTAGTGGCCACTGGCTCCAGCTCACTGTTATAATTTCTTCCATTGCTTGAATCACAATATGTCTACAACAGAACACCATTAAGTTCACACTAGTCCATAGCTGTTCCCCCAGTCCTGACGAGTCAGGGATGGTGATGTCCACTCCACCTCCAAGTGAGAGTGGGCTTATATCCTATGAATACAGTGGATGTGATTATCCTTCCTGCATCTGCAGGCTTTCTCCATTCACTGGGATGGCCGTTGTCCATCATCGTCTCCTCACCAGGTGACTTGGGTAATTCTATTGAGCCGTAGAATAGGAGTTGCAGCTCCACCAAAATTCCAGGCACAGCTGGCACATGGGCAGTCCAGAGGCTCCAGTCTCTGGAAGTACACCTATGAACTCCAACATCACATATATGTTTGAGTAGAAGGGACTGATGGACCATGTGCAGGGAGGACTTATTTGAGTCCAACTCTGTCACTCTCAGGAGAATAGATTCCAAAGTAGAGCCCACTGATTAGGCATCAATCTCTGGAGATATGCCCCCTTATATAGGACCTGGGTGTCTCCAGAGCCCTTAGGAGCCCTTTGTGTGGGAAGATATCCACTTTAGTGATCTATGAGATCCTACTGAGGTGTGTGTAAGCATTACCTCTGGGATGACCTCCCGACTCTCTTTGAAGTCTCTTAGCCACATGAACTCATTTGTCTTTACCTTTTCCCCCTTTTATTCAAGGT
>JAQZBX010050375.1:0-19688 GCA_029593785.1 Cabassous unicinctus | reverse complement strand
AGAGCAGGCTGCAAGCCAGTAATTCCAATGAAGGTCCCTGATGGGTTCCCCAGGAGAAGCTGGCTGTCTGAAGTAGAGATAGGAATTATCTTTTCTGACTGTTGAAATCACATCTCCTTTTAAGACTATCAACTAATTGGACAGGATGTCTGTCATTGCTATCGGTAATCTCCTCAGTTGATTGTAGATGTAGTCAGCCATAGATGCAATCAACTCATTGATTATTTAATTCCATGAAATAACCTCACAGTAACAATTAGGCCAGTGCTTGCTTGACCAAACTATCAGACACCATTACCTGGACAAGTTGACACATGAGTCTAACCATCACTGCTCTCCCCTTGTCAATTTTGCAGCCATGTATATCATCTTAACCCATACTACAACTCTAAATAAAAACAATAAAAGACATATTTTTCAACTAATAATACTCAACTGTCCTGTGTACAACTCGAAATGCACTAAATCTCTTCAGAATAGGGTACAAGTTCTTAGGTAATATTCAGTCTTAAATTTGATGTCCTATATCTTCAACATTGCCACATGAAACTAATACAACTTATGTCATATAATAAGGCGTTAAGATAGTGAAGAAAACAAAGATATTTGCTTTATGTATATATATAAACATATTTGCAAAAAAAGGAAGAAATACTCATTTTAATCTTCATTTCTGCAACTGCTCACAAGGAGGTAGCTTGTATTTACAACTAATTTTTTCCACTACCCATCCCTATTCTGTTTACCTTCAGCAAGCACCTGAGATGATCTTGGCTGTTTGCCTGGTGGGGTGGCCCTTCATTCTTGAGAGGTCTGGGCTGTTCATAGTCCTGCCTGGATTTGGTTGTTGAAGTTTTCTATTGACTTTAATCACATGACATGGTAGTACTAAGAGACACTAAAAGGGTTCTCCTGTACTCCAGGCAAACTCTTCTTTACCTCCATTGTGTAGTAGCAGTCCTATTTACCCTTAGTAAACAGGATTAATCATCCCAGGCAGTACAGAAATTCTTTATTTACCTGTTGATTCAGAGGCATGAGGAGCCCAAAGTGGGTGGTAGTCTTAACTTCCAGTCCAAAGGAATTGTTAATGTATATCCTGATGAAAGTACTTCTTCTGGAATTAAGACCTGTAGACCAGCAGAAGTTAAGGTTGCAGGGACAGGAAGCAAATTTTTTTCTAGTGGAACATTAGGGGTAATAGTGAGTGGGGCCACTCTCATTTCCACCCCTTGATTCCTGGACCTGTGAATACTGGCTATGGGAGAAACAGCATCATAGAGTGGATGCTGATTTAGAGCATACACAGCCTCCTGGAGAACATTGCTCCAGCTGGCTCCATAAAACAAGACTTCAAAAGGCCATTCTACCATTCTATCAATCCAGCTGCTTCAGGATGATGGGGAACATGGTAAGACAAGTGAATTCCATGAGCATATGCCCATTCCTGCATATCATTTGCTGTGAAGTGTATTCCTTAATCAGAAGCAATGCTGTGTGGAATACAATGATGGTGGATAAGACATTCTGTAAGTCCATGATGGTACTTTTGGAAGAAGCATTGTGTGTGCAGGGAAAGCAAACCCATATCAAGTGTACATTTCTATTCCAATGACAACAAATTGCTGCCCTTTCCATGATGGAAGTGTTCCAGTGTAATCAACCTATCACCAGATAGCAGGCTGATCACCTTGGGGAATGGTGCCATATCATGGGCTGAGTGTGGATCTCCATTGCTGGCAGACTGGGCACTCAGCAGAGGCTGTAGCCAGGTTGGTCTTGGTGAGAGGAAGTCCATCCCTATTTCCATGACCACTTTGATCATGAGCCCATTGAGCAATTTTAGGAGTGGCTAGGAAAGAGACTGAATGCTATCCACTGAACAGTTAATTTATCCATTTGATTATTAAAGTTTTCCTCTGCTGAAGTCACTCTCTGGTGAGCATTCATGTGGGACACAAATATCTTTGTGTTTTTTGCTCACTCAGAAAGGTCTCTCCACATGGTTCTTCCCCAGACCTCTTTGTCAGCAATTCTCCAATTATGTTTCTTCCAAGTCCTTGATAATTCAGCCAAACCATTCGTTACAGCCAGTGTACAAACACTCCTCTGGCCATTCCTCTTTCCAAGTAAAATGAACAACCAGGTGCACTGCTTGACATTGCACCCACTGAGAGGAATTCCACTCATCACTGTCCATCAGGGATGTCCCAGAAAGGGGTTATAGTGCTGCAGCTGTCCACTTTTGGGTGGTACCTGCATATCGTGCAGAATTATCCATAAACCAGACCAGAGTTTTCTTTTCCTCAGTTAACTGATTTTAAGGCTCCCCAAGAGGCCATAACTATGGGCTGAGAAAGAGAAGGTAATGTGGCAGGAGTGGTGGCCATGGGCATTTGGGCCAATTTCTCATGTAACTTAGTAGTTAGTGCCTTCAGAACCTGCTCAAGTCTATCTTGTATATACTGCTTCTATTTTATGATGAAGTGATACTGTGCATGCCCAACTTAATGGTTTGGCAGGTCAGACAACACCTAACTCATGATAGGTAACTCAGGTTTCATGGTAACTTGGTGGCCCATGTTTAAGCAATCAGTCACTACGAAAGTCCAGATGTTGTTTCTCAAAAGGAGAGCAGTTATCTGCAGAGGATGGTAGGGCTTTCCTCCAAAATCCTAAAGGTCTGTGTTGTGATTCTCCAAGAGGTGCCTACCAAAGGCTTCAGATGGCATCTCTTTTTGCCTCTGACCCTTCTAGTACCATTGGATCTGCTGGATCATATGGTCCAAGTGGCAGTGCAGCTTGCACAGCAGCCTCTTGTTCCATTCCTCACCAAAAACTAGTAGTATTTCTGGTCACTCAGTAAATGGGCCAGAGTAGCTCACCCAAATGAGGAATATGTTGTCTCCAAAAAAAGAGGTCAAGTAGGCATTGTGCCTCTTTTTTATTTGTAAGAGGGAATAGATGTGAAAGCTTGTCCTTCACTTTAGAAAGGATATCTTGACATGTCCCACACCACTGGACACCTAGAAATTTCATGGAGATGGAAGATGACTGTATTTTTGTTGGATTTATCTCCCATCCTCTGACACATACATGCCTTACCAATAAGTCTAGAGTAGTTGTTATATTTTGCCCACTAGGTTCAATCAACTTGTTATCATTAATATAATGGACCAGGTGATGTCTTCTTGGAAGGAGAGATGATCAAGTTCCCTTGACAGAGGGCTGGAGAGTTGATATGCCCCTGATGTAGGACTGTGAAGATATATTGCTGGCCTTGCCATCAAAAAGCAAACTGTTTCCAGTGGTCTTTACTAACAGCAATTGAGAAAAAAAAAGCATTTACCAGATCAATAGCTGCATACCAGGTACCAGGGAATCTGTTGATTTGTTCAAGCAATGATGTCACATTTGGGACAGCAGCCCAATTGGAGTCACCACCATGTTAAATTTGCAATAATCCTCTGCCATTTCCAAGATCCATCTGTTTTTTGCACAGGCCAAATAGAAGAGGTGACTGGGGATGTGGTGTAATCCTCACTCCTGCATCCTTGAAGTCCTTGATTTTGACACTGATCTATGCAATCCCTCCAGGAATCTGGTATTACTATTGACTTCCTATTTTGCTAAGCAGGGACATTTCTAGTAGCTTCTACTTGGCCTTTTACACTATAATAGTCCTCATTCCACAAGTCAAGGAACCAATGTGAGGATCCTGCCAGTTGTTGAGTATGTCTATTCCAATTATTCATTCTGGAACTTGGGAAATAGCCACAGAATGGGTGCAGGGACCCACTGGATGCACTGTGAGATGTACCTGAGCTAAAATTCCATCAGTCACCTTACCTCTACAAGCCCCTACTCTAACTGGTGGACCACAGTGACATTTTGGGTCTCCTGGAATTAATGTCACTTCTGAGCCAGTGTCTAATAATACCTGAAATGTCTGATAATTTTTCTTTTCCCCAGTGCACAGTTATCCTGGTAAAAGTCTGTAAGTCACTTTGGGGAAGGCTAGGAGGAAGATTAGCATTATACATTTTTGGCCTTGTAGCAGGGTCCTTCCACAAGGGGGCCCAGCCTTCCACTCAAGGAACTCTGGGTCTGTAAACTGTCTCAAGTCTGGGATTGATTAAGAAGCTGTGATTCTGTGTTTCTGTAATTAAAGTTAAACTTTTTCACTTGACCTAGAACTCTTCTACTTATACAGATCATGGAGGAATTTAGTAGACTGCCCATCTATTTTATTTCTAGGAACCCCATGACCTATCAGCCAACATCATAGGTGTCCACGACTCAGACTGTTTTGATTAGTGCTTTGTCTGCTCTCCATTGTGGTAGCCACATCCACTGTGTCTTTGGCAATTAAGAGCAGCCACTTGGTTTCTGCCAACAAAGGATCCGATTATTCCCATAGTGTTTATGTATCCCGGTTCAGTGACAGCAGTTTGCAAGGTAATATCTGACCTACAGAGAAGAGCAACCACAGATCTCTTCATGGAAGATAGAGTTAGTTTCAGGAATTTATTCCTCAGAGTCATGGTGAAAGGTGTGTCCTCTGGACATTCCTGGGGTGGATGAGCAGGTTTTACATGATAAATCCATTCTAACATCCTGAAATCTCCAAGCCTTTAGATCCCTTCATTTACAGTACACAAGAGCAGTTCTGGCATTTCAACCTCAGATAATGGCCATCTTTTGATCCATGTTTCAGCCAGCCACTTGAAAAAACTGTTAGAGCCCTTTCTAACTTCTCAAGCTACAACATTAAATCCAGAATCTCTGCTTAGTGGACCCATACCAATAAATTCAACCTGATCCAACTTTATACTACTTCCAACATTACCCCACATCTTTAATATCCATTCCCACACATATTCTTCTGATTTCTGTCTATATAAATTGGAAAACCATGCAGTTCTTTTGGAGTATAGTGTACTTCTTCATATGTCGCACTTTGTACATGACCTTCGGGAGATTGTTGTGACTTTAGCCTAGTTATAGGTCTGGAAGAAAAAAGTAGTGGTAGGGTAAGTTAACAATAAATATTAGAAGTGTCTTTCAAGACAATTACATTAGGGCATTTCATTGCAGTTTCATCTGGTGAGATAGGATTAATCTCTTCAGGTAGAGGTTGGATGGTAGACTCCTTGGGGCAGGCTAGAGTTGGGTGGCCATTTCTTCAAGGCAGACTGGAGGTGGGGATGTTGTTTCCTCAGGGCAGACCATTTCAGGTTCATCTGGCAAAGATTTAGCAGAACTGAGTGCCTCAATGTCCCAACTTCCACTATTATCAACCAACCCATGTGTCTTCACCCCAATTTTCAGGATTTCATTCCTTTTCAATCAATACCCTCACTTTAACAGCAGACAATCTGTAAGGTTTAGATTTTTGTTTCCATTGTAACTCTGCTACTTGCACAGTGAGATTCTGGGTCTGGTTTTCAGAGATCTCAAATCTGTGGCTTCATGAAACAAGATTTACTTTCAGGGACACATAGAAACTTTCACATCATTCATTTGGTGCTTAAATTGCAAATTTGAAGCCTTCATCTCATCTCTTTCTTTTATAAATGTATCTTAGGAACATTTAGGAAAAACCAGCCAATATCATTGTGCTTTCTAACTTCACAAAATTCTGTTAAGGTGTCAAAAACACTCTCAGACAGAGTCTTGACTCTTATAAGGATGGAAGTAGCCATAACCAGTGGTGATATTTTGCATATCTCTATTACCAGTTCACACCATGGACTATCAGTGGCTTCTTGATTATTGGGAACATAATCATTAGTGCTTTTGAATCTAATCAGGATAAAGAGCCAATCACTAAAGTCCAAGAACCAATTCAGAAATCCCATTTTAAGATTCTGTTTCTCAGGAACCACTCCTGGTATCAAGCTGTATTAGCCAGAGTTCTCTAAGGAACCAGAACTGACAGGATATATCCATAAATATTATAAGACCTTAAGAAATTCTCTTATGCAACCATGGGGATACACAAGTCCAAATTCCACAGGGCAGGCTGCAAACCAGAGGCTTTGATGAAGGTCCTTGAAGAGTTCCCCTGGAGATGCTGGTTCTCTGAAGTAGAAATGGAAATTCTCTCTTCTAGCTGCTGCAATCACTTCTCTTTTAAAGGCCTTCAACTAATTTGATGAGATATCTCTCACTGCTGTAGGCAATCTCCTCTGTTGATTGTAGATGTAATTAGCCATAGATGCCTTCAGCTCACTGTTGGTTAATCCCATGAAATACCCTCACAGTAACAATTAGGCCAGTGCTTTCTTCACCAAACTACCAGGCACCATTGCCTGGCCCAGTTGACACATAAGCCTAACTATCATACTCAGTATGAATTTATTCTGTCTGTCTTAGACTAGCTCAGCTAAACAGATCCTACAATTTGTAATGTAGGCTTCAACTGTCAGCAGAATTGATATATCTCAAAGGTTTAATGTGATAATCTAACCACCTAATTATATACTTTCTGCAAACCAATCAAGCTTATCTGGGTAGCTGGCTATCTATTTTTATCTCTTCACATATACATAATTTACAAAATACAAAACATTCAGGCTACCTGCAGGCTAAATTACTTTCTAGTTAGCTTGAATCTCCTCCTACTGTATTTTATTAAGTGCATCCACTTTTTCTCATGGAAATAGTACCCATTGGTTCCAAAATAGTACATAAGCTTCTTATTCATACATCAAGAAAGACTTCCCACTCTAATTTATTGTGATAGTTGGTGCCAATTTTCTAACTTTTAAAAATGTTAATAATGATAAGCTTTTTAAAAATTTCTATTATAAAGTCATAGGTAAATGCAAAAGAAAAGCTCTAATGTACTATAAGAATGATGTCACTATGTACAAATCACAGTAATATATTGAAATAGCTTCAAATAAACACTTTCTTTTCACCTTTCATGAAGCTATTGATATATCCTATTACTTTTCATGTGTTCCATTCTGTGATATGATGTTCAGAGGTGTAAGTATACTCAGCATCCCATCTTATAAACTGACTTTTACATTGACCTAAATAAACTTTTGTGACAGAAGCCACAAATCTAATAAATCTTTCTTAGTTCTTCTTCATCTTCCTTTCTTTTTGACTTATTTTCCCCTAGAATCCTCTGAGAATAAGCTTTCCAAATTCTCTTTCTCATTCTTCTCAATTTTCTGTACTCACATTTCCCTCCTTTCCCTTAAAGAGAGTTGATGCTTGGGTTATCTTAATGTAGCACTCCTTATCTTTATTACATATTGTCAATATGTGAATTACTCTCAAATCTTTTCTAAAGTCCTGACCTCCCTTTTAATTCTAATTCTATTTATACAATCCTATATATGCAAATATTTACTAGACCTGGATGTTAAGTTGTCATTGAAACTAAATTCATCTAATAATTCTCTTCTTCTCAAACACTTTAAACCACTCCTGTGTTCAGAGGACCAACATTTCTGTGTTCTCTCCATCCAGTCATTGAAACTTATATTCTAGAGGACCCTCACTCCCCACATTCTAGAATGAACATTTATTTGGTGACTACTATGTGCCAGGTACCACATAGGTCCTGAGGCACAAAAATTTCCAAATCATTGTCCTTGATGTAGAGAGAGATCTTCTCAACTTACTAATACAAAATGAAAGGTGTTATATGAAGAGTATTGTTGAACTTTGCTAAACACTGCTGGGAACAATGTACCAGAAACATGTTGGCTTTTAAAATAAGAGTTTATTAGGTTACATCATCAAGAGATGCTGTCTCACCAAGTTGCAGCTTTGGGTGATCAGGCATATGGCAGTGTCTTCTCACCTCACCTCTCTCCTCTGGGCCTTGTATTTTTCAACTTTTGGCTAAAGTGGCTTCCTCTCAGCCTCTCCATATTCCAGTGATTCCAGCTTCTGGGTTCTTCTCCATTTATGCAGTTTTATGTTGTGTTGTGTCTGGGGCTTTTTATTCCTCCATTTATAAAGGACTCCAGTAAGAGGATTAAGACCTACCCTAGATCATGCCCTACTGAGTGATCTAATCAAAAGGAAGGTTCCTTACTTGAATCTAATCAAAAGGTCCCATTTACAATAAGTTTACATACACAAGAATGCTTAAAAAACAGGATTTTCTAGGATCCACCCAGCTTCAAACTGTCACATTCTACCCTCTGGATCCCAGAAAGACATGTCTTTACATATGCAATTACATTCATTCCATCACAATATTTCAAAAACCTTAACTTATTTCAGTAACAATATTAAGTACAAGATCTTTTCAAAATCAGTTATCAGTATGTCTGTCTTAGGGCAAAATTTCTGTCTGGCCCTTTCCCTAGAGAACCCTAACAAATACAGGTACAATTAAGGGGACAGGGGAAATTTGAGCAATCAGTTTGAAACTTGTATTAGGGCTTAAAGAGGGGGATTTTTGTAAGACAAAGAAAGGAGAGAATGGGCCAACCAGATCTCATGTTTCAATTCTCTGGGCATTTGTTCTGCCCCAAATTCCCTTCTTCTTTATCTCTATCTATCAAAATCCCACTGGTCTTTCAGGTTTGTGGCTGATTTTCTTGTTTAATATTTGCTTTTCAATTGTCTGCAAATGTGTATGTCAACTGTATACTCTATCTTGTTTTATTAACTTGAATATTTCTTGCTAGAACTATAACTATGTTTGGCACATAATAGGTATCCAAAATATTGTTGCTAAATCAATGATGTATGCATAAGAAAATGTGCTACTTTGGGCAACAAAAATGCAGGACATACACTGAGTTAAATTTGCTTATGCTATCACAGATGATATAAGGAGCTGATATTGGTATTCTAGTTGTGAAGTGCATTGTAAATACTTTGATGCTTTGTAGCCAGAAATAATGGTCTCTTTATATGGAGAGATACCCACAACAACACTTTTGACCTATTATCTTAGTATCTTGTCAGTTATGAAAAAGCTGAAGGTTAATCATAAGTGGAAAGTCAATTGTAAGGAATAATATTATCTTATCTTCAAATTGAAATTCTCATTGCCTAATAATCTAGTCTGACTTCCTATATAGTCAGAATTAAGAAAAAGTTGCTTTTTACTTATTAATTCTCTGACAAATTTTGTGCCTGTAAACATAAACATAAAATTATAATGGCATTTAATATTTATTGAATGTTATCAATGTGCTAGCCACTTTATATATAGTCCTATGAGATAGAGGGTCTATATTTAGGAACTAGGTCTAAGAGCAAAACCCTGCTCTTATTGCCCTCAACAATATAATATATGAAGTGGACATATAAAGGTACATGAATGTTGAATGAACTATAGCTTGTATGTGTAAGAAAATGTACATAATCATTAACTGAGAAAAGGTTATTTACTTTATTCATTGTATACAATGTGGAAAATCATGATTTATTTTAGAACTCATTATATTTGCATACTATATTATATTGTACCATTATCTCAAGTCTACTTCTAGTGTTAAAATTGTAGAAATGAATTTGGTGATTTTTATAGCTGAGTTGAGCAGCAGGTAGAATAAATGTTTACTTTTAGAAGTAAAGAGCCATACTAGTTTGGATATTTTAGAAAAGATTAATGTTCTTTCTCTCCATAATATATTCTATCAATGGTAGTTTTTATTAATATGACACTAACAAATCAGTCAGTTAAAAAGTTTGAAGTAAAAAAGTTAAGCAGTCGTTTGGGCTAGAGTTTGTTCTTTCTTCTCACTGAATTAATTTGTGGTATTTATTTTACATAAGCACAGTCAGTGAAAAGCTTAGAGCTACTCAAACTTGGCAGTCACTTTGCCACCTCCTCCTACTACGCTCTCCCCCCTTTAGCACAATAGTTTCAAAGATATTTTTTTTTCAAATCCTTTTTTCCTTTTCCTTTTGTCTTCTTAGAGTATTATATATCTAAGTGACAGGAGCCTTACAAATATTTAGGAAGATAAACATTCTGCCTCTGTTAAGTGTAACAGAAGGTTTCATACATCATTTACGAATTCTTTCCTTACCTGTTTAGTGCATGGGAGGACAATGACTCTGGCAGGCTTAGTACATTATGGCTGATCGCTGTCCGGGACATCATTATTGGTGATCTTGTCTAGTCGTTGGTTTATAGATGTCGCAGAGGATACTGGTCCCAAAGTAAGATTTTTGTGTCAGGGCCAAGAATCACTACATATCATTATTTGCTTACAAGATGATAAGTAGTACGTTAAGATTCAGAACAGCTTCTGGAAATAATTTTCAAAGTAACATACATTTTTCTACAAGATTCTACTTTTAAAAATGAGATGTATTATCACAGTTTTGCAAATAGTTCTTGGTATTTTAAATGTTTTTAATGGTTAACCCTCAAAATCCTGGTCAACTCTTTTTTGTAACAGAAAATAAAGATGTGGCAAATGCCAGTCTATCACATTTCTAGATGAAATGCAAAATGTCCAGGAAACCAATTATCCCTGTTTTCATGTGAAACCAAATTAGCTATCTTTTTACCCCAGTGACTTGATCAAATTGGGTTAAATTGTTAGCTTGATCATTGCATGTGCATAACCCACATTTCATAGGGAGTCTGAGCCATGGCATATTTCTCAGGGAATTTAATGGACTTGTGTTTTATGGACCTGAGGCCAGTTTGCAAGCATCCCTCACATTTAGCTTGTCAGTAGGCTACCATTGCCAACAATACATAACATAATATTATTGTTGTAGGATTGGAGAAGGGTTGCAACCAAAGGTTAACCCACAGGGGACTGGGTACTGGCCCGAGCCACATTGTACACATCTTCTTCTCCCAAACCTCTAACCCCACACCCCAATCATCATTATTCTCACTCATGTGAAATAGAATATCATTGGCATTTGAAAGGTAGCCATGACACAAATGCCTTCTCCTGCTTTACCTCTGGCTGTGTTAGATGCGAGGATATGCTTTGTGGACCTGTTTTATCCATAAGGAACACTTGGGATTCAGAGATTATTTAGCATTTGACAAAGGAAAATCTACTCTCCCTCTGGTACATCTCTGAGTAATGAATAATCACCTCACCATGACAGCTTTTCCTTTTCAGATACATTCTATAGTAATACCCTGCTTTATTTAACCTTTGGCATGCTTCTGCATATGAAATACTAAAACATCATCAGTTTTAATGAAATAGTCAACCTAGTACTTGAAGAATTTATATTTATGGCCCACAGACTAGCTACCCTCCAAAATGAGCTAGGTGATGCATTCCTAGGAACTTCAAATTAATCCTTTTCATTATAGGAGTAGGTGCCCATGAAGATGAATAGAAATAGCTGATCTCATTAAAGGTTGAATTGAAACCAATTCTTAGAGTGGCAGTAGCTACAACCTGTGATAATTCGCCTAGCTGCTATATGAGTTAAATCCTATAATTACATTTAAAAAAATCTAAATAGCATAATTTTAGCTTATATTATGTAGTTTTTATGTGTATATATGTATTTGTATTGAGTACAGGGTATAGAGATGTATTTAAATAAGATTGAATTTTAATTGGGTTGGCTTGGTTTTTATATTCATAGGACTTTATATATGTCTTTCTAGAGATGTAACTTTTTTCCTCTAATTCATTTTGATTTTCATTCTCATTTTGAGAGCTGATCCTTAGATTATGACTCTCGTTATAAATGCATACTATGCTAGAGGGCTATTTCTACGCTCACAGACTCAAATCATTCTGGGATTTTAATTTCTTTTCTACAGTTTGAAACAAATTTTTTGAATTTAAAAAGATGAAGACATTTGTCCTTGCCCCAGGGTCCTGATTTAGGTTTAGACAGAAGGTTAAATATCAAAACTTTAATATAAATCAAGTGCATGCATTTCTGAGTAAAGGTCTGGCACCATCTGCACAGCATTGATTTCTCTAGCTAGAGGGCTGGAGAGTCTGTTTACAAAAGAATATACAATTTAGGCAGAACAAGTGCCCTTCTATCAAATAGAAGAGAAGAGTCATGTTCATTTGTCATTACAAGCACACCATTTCCTTTTTGGTAAGTTAATGCCCTTCCTTAAAAGGAGATTAGTCCTTTAAAGTAAAGAAATTGGAGTTGACAGGCAGCATCCAGTAGATACAGATTCGAAATTCTTTTAAAGCCTATGAGGTTAGAACCATTCAGAATCTCTTAAACACATCATCAAAAAATACCAGAGTCACCCACCAGGATTATTTCAGAATCATGTCCATATCACTCTTCTCAGTAAGAATCTGCATGCAAATAAAGTTCTTTGGAAACTCGTTGGTTAATGCAGCAAGAAAGCAAGCATAAAAACCATGAGGTAAAGATATTAATCTTAAAATGTGACAGGAAGGGTCATACCATGATTTCAGCTAACGTCTGTCCTCTACAAGCAGATGACCCCAGTTTCTGTAATAACTTACCCTCAAAATTAGATGCAATGGGTAATTATCTTGGTAGAAAATTTAAATTCAGCCTTTGATTCCCTTCATCGATGAATCTCATACTATGAACACAAGGATAATAATAGGCCAAGGAGCATTTAAATATTTATGCAGGCTCTACTTCAATTTATATGTGGAAACTTTGCAGCCCTGTTTGAAAGAATGTTTCTCTTCTCACTGCCTAGTATAACTTCTAGGACTTTAAAAGCGAATATGTTAGTCCAGAAAATCAGCAAAAAAGACCATTGACCCTGAAGCTTTGAATAAAGACAATTTTATTACTCTTTCATTTATATGTCACAGTCAGGGAATTGGCTGCTCTTTTCAACTGAGAATAACAATATACATCTAAAATAAATAGAAATTGTTCAAGTAGTTATGTAATGCAATAAAATATACATAACTCTGACACTATATCGAAGATATTTTAATATTTTCTTAATGACTCTGAAGCCACTTTTAAAACTTGCATTAATTTGAGATCTTTGTTAATTTTCATTGCACTTTTGAAAAAAATGGAGTTTTTAAATTTTCTGGTTATTTGGATTTAGTACAAAAGGCTGATTGTTAGGTTAATTTACTTTAAATTGACCAAGGTTTTAGACTTTTTTTCCAACGAGTTAGTCTGTGGTATATTATTTCAACAAAACAATGGTGCTATCCTTGTTTTTACAATAGTCTTGATGGGAAAAAAAAGAGCATAAAGTCTGGAGTGGCATAGTTTTATAGATAAGAAAGCAATGAAAGAAAGGGAAGGAATCTGAAAGATTTCAGTACCATTTGAAAAAAAAATCTGTTAGACCTAGTTCAAATCCTCGCCTAAAACAAACTAGCTGAGTGATTTGGTGGCACGCCACTCTAAATGTCACAATTTCTTTGTCCATAAAATATAAACCACAATCTACATTGCATTTGGTTCTTGTGGGTCTTAAAGGTGATGCAGATATAGAGAGTTTGGAATACAATGCTCTCTGTCTGTTCGTAGTTGTACTTTTAGGGAAACAAGCGGGTGAATCTGAGTTTGTATCCTGATTGAGTGTTTTTCTCCCTTTAGCAGAGGATACTAGATAACTGTTGTTTGAAGACATTACTTTTCTCCTTACTTTTCAAAACTGGTAAATAAAACAAATGGAAAATTTTAAATATAAAATAATTTCTCATTACTTTAGCATCTTAATAAATAAAAAATAACTGGTGTCTGATGGTGTCTTAGTTTGCCAGAGCTAAGGGTAATAGTTTAGCTTTAACAGGAAACATTTATTGTCTCACTTTTTTGAAAGCTAGAAGTCCAAAATCACGATGTCAACAAGGCCAACCTTTCTCCGAGTCAGTAGCCTCCTGGTAATGGCAGTACTCCACCATAAGATGATCTCTCACTCTCTTCCCTGGTTTTCATTGACTTCTGGCTTCTCCCAGTCTCTGGTTTCTACCGACTGACTGCCTGCAGTATCATGGATTAAGACCCACTGGAGCAGGCTAGATAGGGACTCAATAAATGGGTCTGGAACCTGGCAAGAAGTCCACGTGGATATCAATACTCCCAAGATGGCTACTGGAAGACTCTCACAGATTCTCCCATTCATAACAAGATTTCCTCCGGAAGCCCCTTCAGGGGCCTTATTATTGGGCCCTCTTGGGGGATTGATGGGTGGGGTAATCAATCAAAATGGTGAACAGCTGGGACTCCTTCCATGTCATTAGCAAAGGGACAGAATAATTAATGGTTTAAAAAGCAAGTGCAAAGGCCAAGTCTCTCCCTCTCTCTCTTGCCTTTGGGCCCCTGTTCTGGCCACCTTTGCCGCCTTCCTCAATCAAAATGCAAGAAAAACCTGGGCATTTATAATCTATAATGGGAAATTGTAGTCTGTAAATAGGTCCTCTTTATCACTTTTCAACCCCTCCCTCTCTCTGGGACCCATGATCTGTTATTTTTTCCCATTTCTCTTCTCTCCCTACCTTAATAAATTACTGGCCTAATTAACGTGGCGTGCTCTTGAAATTCATTTCCTGCAGTTTAGCCAAGGACCTAGAAAAAATCCAGTTACACCACCATGAAACAATTTGGCCACATCTTAACTAATAATAACATCTTCAAAAGGTCCAATTTACAAACTGGTTCACACCCATGGGAACACAGATTAAGATAAAGTACATGTCTTTTGTTAGGGTTAATGATTCAATCTAACACAGATGATCATTTGTAAATTTGAGTTTGAGCAGTTTTTCTCCACACTAATTCCCGAAGTGGTTTAGAATAAAGACAAATATAATTTTGTTTAGTCCACTCTCTGTGATGCCTGCATTCATCATGTTCTAGAGGGGATTCCATCCTGACATAGGCAGAGGGGTTGACAAGTTACCTTTGCTACTTCTGGTGTTAAATTCTATGATCCACATCAAGAAATGCACAAATTTAAAATTAGTGTTTCAAAAGGACATAATACCCGGCTTAAACCAGTTATTCAGTAAATCTCTTTTTTTTTTGTTATTTTTAGTTGGGTTACATGTTTTAGTCATTTTGCATTTAGCCTGTGATCCTAGTGCTTATTTGTTCCTTGAGGTTTTTGGTAAATTTCCACTAAAAGAGTTCCTTCCCTTGAACACTTCTATTTCCTCCTCCACTTGACCCCCACTACATTGAGATCCTCCATAGAGTAATGGTCTTTGAATTTATAGCCTCTCAAAAAGGCAAAACTGTCAAGAAAAAAAAACACATTTTTTGGTTCATTTTAAAGTGATTTCAGAGGATTATAAGACAAAGGAGTTTGATAAGATAAGCTAGGAATATTAACAGATCAAGAAGTCATAGTTGAAACACAGGACTAAGTGTATTGATCTAATAAACAAAGGCTAAATTATTTTATAATGAATCATTTCTATGCACAGTTAATGCATGATTGAATTTTACAGCTGTTTAAAATAGTCTCATCAATATGACTGGTTAAAATGTTTTATTTCCACAGATTTGTATGTGTTATAATTAACAGTTATCTATTGGGCTCTTTCTCCTGTGCTGAGAATTGTATCAGCACTAAAAATGTTATTTCACTCAATCCTTACATTAACCTTATGTAATAGATATTATTACTCTTATTTTACCAACAGTAAATGTGGTCCAGAGAGGTTAAGCAAATTGCCCAATCCATATAACTAATAAATATCAGAGCTGCCATTGAAAGCACAGTCCATAGAATTACAAAGTCCATTACTCTTTCATTTACAGCACGATTATCCAATAACTTCATTCCCGAATATCAGTCAAATGTTTTTTGTAAGTGTCTAGAATACCTATACACTTAGTTTCAGTTTTCTTTTTCTTACTCAGTCTTCAGCAAGGTGTATAGGTATTCTAAACACTTACACATAACTATAAATCATAATAATATTGAATTCTAGAGTGGTTGGGAAAAATAATTTTATTTTTGTGCCTTAAAAATTATACTCTGGAATCCTATCTGGGGTGCATTATTGTTTAAATGCAATAGCACTGTAGCAACAATACCATGTAATACTATGATAATCCTATAGAAAATGTGGAGAATTGTTTTGAATCAGATGTAGCCAAGGTTATCCAGTGAGGAAATCATTTTAAATCAGATACAGGAGTACTAAACTGCAAAAAACATTAATATTTTCAAAGCATTCTATGTGACATTGGAGAAAATAAAACAATAAAAGATGTATTGCTGGCATAGAGAATATTTGAGGGACATGATTTCTTGGAAGGACTACTAAATCAAATATATGGCATAATATTCCATATTATCAGCATTCTTATGCAGAATTGCCAGCAGCTTTTTAAACAGTATGTGTAGCTCATGAAACCAAATTAAATAATTATGAAAAAGGCAACTGGAATATATGCTTCTTTCATAATATTTAAAATCTTCTTAAAAGGAATCCAGGTGTGGTTGAAGTAAACTCACTGGCCAGTTGCAGTTTTGTATTTCCTAGTTGGAAGAGACTGAGGGATTAGAAGTTTTTCAGGACACTGAATAAAGGTGCTATAGATTTGTGGGGCAGAAAATAACTAAGCACATAAATAAGCCATGTTATTTATATGAAGCAGTACTTCACATCTATTTAGTTTAAGTGCCTCATCTAATGTATAATAGTTCCAATCACTTGGGAAGACAGATACCTCTATGGAGACTTTAGTTATTTTATTTTGTTGTTCTATACTTCTCATCCTTTCAATGTTTGTCTTCCATTTCACTTTGTTGAGACTCTATTTTATGTCTTCTTTCCTCATTCCTTCTTCTTAAATTCACTTGTTCTCTTGTTGCCAGAATCCTTCACACCAAAATCATTAGCACTTTACAAAGCCAGTGAAGAGTTCTTAAGTGACATAAATTTGGAGTATTTGTTAAATTTGTGGAATTCCAGTTTGCCCCCAATTTTTCCTAAGTATGTGACTGTTTCAGTTTGCGAGGCTTCTGAAAGCAATATACCATAACACAGGTTGACTTTTTCTTTTTTTTTTGAAGTTTTTTTTATTGAAGTCTATCATTCATATATGAAGGTAAACAATAAGTAAAAGTTGTTAACTCACGAAATAAACATGCATAACATCAAACAGGGGTCCCATGCATCACCCTCCACCAATACCTTGCATTGTTGTGAAACATTTATTGCAAACAATGCAAGAATATCATCAAAATATTACTAATAACTACAGTCTATATCTTACACTTGGTGTATTTTCCTCCCAATCAACCTTATTATTTTTTAAAATATATTTTTGTTACAGAGGTTGTGAACTTACAAAACAATCATGTGCATGGGTAGAATTCCCATACAACACCACTTCACCAACACACCATACCGTGCTGGAGCATTCATTACAGATTATGAGATAATATCATCAGACTATTACCACCAACCATGGTCTATAGCATACATTTGGCACACTTTTTCCATACCCCCCATTATCAACACAGTACATCTTTGGCATTAATGCAAGAATATTACAATATTGCTATTAACCACAGTCCATAGGTCACACCAACTGTATTTTTCCCATGCTTCTCCACATTCCCACCTCCCTGCAATAGTGATATACATCTGCTCTTGTTCAGAGAAGGACACTCTTGCATTTGTACCATCAACTACAATTCTTATCCACCTCTGGGTTCACTGTGTTATTCAGTCCCTAGATTATTCTCTAGCTTTGTTTCAACTGACATTTACAACCTTAGACTACTCTTTTCAGCCACAATTCCATTTATAAACCAGCTGCTACTCACTATCATCAACTCTATCCATTTCCACATTTTAACAGTCAAGTTAATTAAAACTTCTGCATACATTAAGCATCAGTAGTTCTTCTCAACCCTCCTCTTATCTTCTAATAACCTATACCCTAGGTTTTAACTCTGTGTGTTTATTCTTCATATTTAGTTCATATTAATGAGATCATGAAATATTTGTCTTTATGTGTCTGGGCTTACTTCACTTAGCATAATGTCTTTAAGATTCATCCATGTTATCATACATGTCCCAATTTCATTTCTTTTTGTATAGTATTTCATCATATGTACATACCACATTTTGTTTATGCATTCATTGGTTGATGGACACTTGAGTTGTTTCCATCTTTTGGCAATTGTGAATAATGCTGCTATGAACATCGGTGTGCAGATGTCTGTTCGTGTCACAGTTTTCAGTTTTTCTGGATATATTCCTTGTAGAGGAATTGCTGGATCATATGTCTGTTCTATATTTGGCTTCCTCAGAAACCACCTAACTGCCTTCCACAAAGGCTGCATCATTTTACAATCCCACTGACAGTGAAGAAGCGTTCCCATTTCTCCACATCCTCTCCAGCACTTATTGTTCTTTAAATGAAGGCCATTCTAGGTGGTGTGAGATGATATCTCATTGTCGTTTTGGTTTGTATTTCGTTAATAGCTAGTGATATGGAACATTTTCTCATGTGATTTTTGGCAATTCATATTTCCTCTTTGGAGAAATGTCTATTTAAATCTTTTGCCCATTTTTAAATTGGATTGCTTGCTCTTTTATTGTTAAGTTGCCTTTTCACCTTCTTGATGAAGTCCTTTGAATCACAAAAGTGTTTAAGTTTGAGGAGATCCCATTTTATTCATGTTTTCTTTCATTGCTCATGCTTTTGGTGTAAGGTTTAAGACTATACCACCTATGACCAGGTCTTGAAGATGTTTTCCTACATTTTTTTCTAGGAGCTTTATATTTCTTGCTTTTATATTTAGGTCTTTGATCCATTTTGAGTTAATTTTTGTATAAGGTGTGAGATAGGGGTCCTTTTTCTTAATTTTGGCTATGGATAGCCAGTTCTGCCAGCACCATTTGTTGAATAGACTGTTATGCCCCAGCTGGGTGAGTTTGACAGGCTTGTCAATAATCACTTGATCATAGATGTGAGGGTCTGCTTATGAACTATCAATTCGGTTCCATTGGTCTATATGTCTGTTTTTATGTCAATACCATGCTATTTTCATCATGATATGATTTAAAGTCCAGGAGTGAGAGTCCTCCAACTATGCTTTTTTAAAAAGATGTTTCTGGCTATTGGGCCCATTGCCCTTCCAAATAAACTTGATAATAGTGTTTTCCATTTGTCTAAAAAATGCTAGTGGAATTTTTATTGGGACTGCATTGAATCAGTTTGGGTAGAATTGACATCTTAATGATATTTGGTCTTCCAATTCATGAGCATGGAATGTTCTTCCCATTATTTAGGCCTTCTTTGATTTCATTTAGCAATGCAGTGTAGTTTTTTGAATTCAAGTGATTCACATCCTTGTTTAAGTTTATTCCTAAATATTATTAAGAGCTGCTTTGTGACTCAGCATGTGGTCTATCATGGAGAAAGATTCATGAAAACTTAAAAAGAATGTATATCCTTCTGTTTTGGGGTGCAATGTTCTGTATATGTCTATTAGGTTTAGTCCATTTATCATATTATTAAAGCTCTCTGTTTCTTTATTTATCTTCTGCCCATATGTTCTATCCAATGCTGAGACTGGTTTATTGAAGTCTCCCTATTCTTGTAGAGATATTTATTTTTCCCTTCAGTTTTTCCAGTGTTTGCCTCATGTATCTTGGGGCATCCTGGTTAGGTGCATATACATTTATGATTGCTCTTTTTTCCTGGTGAATTGACCCTTTTATTACTATATAATATATAATGTTCTTTCTTGTCTTTAATAGCAATTTTGCTTTTAAAGTCTATTTCATCCAATATAGGTATAGCTACTCTGGCTT
>JAQZBX010050374.1:0-19717 GCA_029593785.1 Cabassous unicinctus | reverse complement strand
TGCATCTGTGCAGTCTCCTCATTGAAGTCTAGGTTAGACTATTGGATGCTAAGATCTAGCAAGCATTGAGTGCCATATATGCCACAGAGACACGGAGAGCAATAAATTAAATAGCTAACCTTTGTCAAATTATTACTGCGGATTCTGAGCCCAAGGTCCCAGCTCTTTGATGTGCTGTAGGTGGAGGGCCCAGCAGCCATCTGCCTTGCCTCAGATCCCAGTTCTGATACAAACTGGCTGGCTCTGGTCAAATTAGCTTCTTTCTTCCTGTTTTGACCTTCCAAGCAGGTCAAAATAGTTACCCACTCTGTGTGCTTTTGAGAAAAAGCAGCTTCTAACAGAAGGTAATTACAACACTGCTCAGCACACAGCAGACGCTTGGTCTCGCAGTTACTCTTCCTTGTCAATGTACAGCATGGGCTTTGTCTTTCCATCTTTAAGTCATTCTCTTGTGAATTATGTTCTGTTGTGGATGCTCAGCCCACTACCTGGCACAAAGCAAGCTGCCAGTAAACACATGTTGAGCAGATAAAGGAACGCTCAATATTTAAACGAGGAAGGAAGCAAGCCCTAAAGGTAGGCAGACAATTGAGCTTGTGTGCATCTGCTTCGCCGTTAACCACAGGCATTGCAGCAGCAGCGGCTGAAAATCCCACCAGGGATAAGGCAGGCTGTTCTGCCCTCGCAAGGGCATTTCCCTCCCCCTGTTCTCCCGACTCCCGTTGTTTCCATTCCTCTTTCCTGGAAGGTAAAAGACATGCCTCATCTTTCATCGTGGTTCTTCCTCTGGACTCCGGAATCGCCCGGCCCTCTCGTTTCATACCAGTGCCTCTGCTACAGTGCCTTTTTCGGGTGCTTTTCTCTCCTCTCTTCTCCAGATCAATAGTCTCCGTCCCCTGGCTTGGTAATTCCACCAGCTTTCATTTCAACTTCTTGAAGCCCTCAGGGAAGAAAGCCATTTGAACCTCTTCCCTTTATGATGTTTTGTTTCCCTCCCTGGCAGAGCAGTTTCCTTTGCTGCCCTGGTAATTTTCCCTCTTCTAGGCCCTTTCCCCGGGTTCCCTGCTGCAGGCGCCACCACCTCCGCAGGCGCTGGATGCAGGGGAGAGTCTAAAGATTCTCTTACTGGCCAGCCTGTGGCCTCTGACACGACCCGCACAGGCAGCCTCTGAGGTTTTTCCATTACAGAATCGCGCAGGCATTTTATTGCAAGGAAAGTTCTGTCTTCTCGGAATCTCTTTTTATTCGCGTTGATCTCTGTGCAGGGCCTGCCAACCCCAGGAAGCCCTGACAGTGGCAGGATCAGGGACCACTTTCTTTGTGTTGTACAAGAAGACAAGGTGAGAGCATCACCACGTGGCCGGGTCCGACAGCATCTCGGTGTGGGGTGGCTGTCTCCCCCAGCAAGCCACGGAATGGAGAGACTACAACTTGCACTGCATCTTTTATTTTTGTACTCCCTTAAACTTCCGTGAAATCCAATCGTACACCGCCTCTTACTCACAGAAAAGGGAAATTCTGTCACCAGAAAGAAAATCCCAATAGCATTTACTGTGTGCCCGGCATCACCATCCTTGTCCAAAAATCATTTAGGAGATGGGGTGTGGTTCCTGTTTAATTCGTGCTGTTAGGTGCTTTGCCTGTGGTACCAGGACAAATTTACAGCAAGTTTTTACTGGATTTCCAGCATATTCTGCCCCATCCCCAACCTGCCCCTCCATCATTCACAGGTAGAAGGACTCTCGTTAGCAGCGAGCCCCTTCTCCCTGCCTTCACCCACTAGAGGAAACCAATCCCTGGACCAGAACGCACATCTGAGAGCTCCCCAAGACACACGTCACAACGGATTAGCGCCAGGCTCCAGCCTTTAGAATTGTCCTTCACTCTCAGGGTGGTTTCTGCTGATGGCCAGAGAAGAGCTCTGCTGTTTCTGAGGACAGAGCCTGGGCCCAATGGGATGTCACCTCTGCCTGTGGCCAGGGGGCCAGCCAAGGAGCACAGCTCCCCACCCCTACTGTTAGACACTGCCACGGGGCAATCTTAGACCAGTGGGAAGAGAGCAGAAGTGATGGCATGACATCTCCAACAGAAGCTTGATAAGGCATCTTGTATTTCCAGCAATGCTTGCTCTCTCCCCTCTGCCACAAGTATAGCATGTCAAATAGGGGCTGTCAGCAATATGTTACATGAGCAAGGAATGCATGTTAAAGTTCATAAGCCACTGAGATTTAGGGTTCTTTTGTCACTGTAGCAAAGCTGCATGATACACTTACAGCATGCTCGTCACCCTAGTCTTCAGGTATTCTTCAAGCACACTAAGTTCATTCCAGCCTCAGGGCCTTTGCACTTACACTCCATAATGTGTTGGGTTCTTTCATATTTTCACTACTCAAGTTTTTGTTCAATTATTCTCTCCTTGTTGATAAATTGACTACCAAAGCACCAAGACTCCTTTTACTCTCTAACCTCTTACAAACAATATTTTCTATGATATTATATTTAATAATCCCTGAATCTGAATTATATATCCATTTGTTAACTTCTTTATTGTCTATCTTCTCCTCCAAAATGTAGCCCCATGAATAAAAGTATAGTGGTCAAGAGAACAGACTTTCAGCCCAAGTGCCTGGCTTATGATCCTGGCACCAACACTGCTTAGCTGAGTAACCCAGGTACATTACTTCATTTACTGGACTCAGGCTCCCTTACTCGTAAGGTCAGCATACAAAGAGAACGCAGCTCACAGAGTTGTTGTTTGGGTTAGATGAGTGAGAGCACTGAGCAGTGTTCACAGCACGAGGCAAGTACCCACAAAGGCTTGCTCTTATCGTTAGTGATGCAGGACGCTGCACTCCAGCTCTGAGACAGGGTTGGTGTCAACAATTAGCTGACAAGTGACCAGGAGAATGAGCCTCTGCTATGAAGACTTAGAAAATGCTTCTGATGGAGGCTGATGCTTCGTAGCCAAGAGCTGATGGTGGCAGTAAAGCTCTGAGAACAATGCACAGAAACGTTTCGCTTAGTTCCTGGCATTTGTTGATGAACATAATAAAATGATATTAACAATGACAGCAGATTTCAACACTACCCTTGTTTTAGCATCTGCCAGTCATATGTTACGTTCAATATGGTACAACAGAGGGGTGGCTATCACAGTTATAGTCACGGGCACGGAGAGAAGTACTGGACTTACCCAGGACCTCACAGCTCACTGGGGCTGTGTTTTGAATTCATGTTTCTTTGGCTCAACTATGCTGAAGAGTGTTGATTAAATGATTACTTCCCTCTTGTTTGCTTCCAGTCCTGTTTAGTAGGACTTTTCAAGCTGTTGCTCTTGGAGTGATCGACAAGGAAATATTTGATTTCCTTCAGACAGTCAATTTTTGGGTTACAAAACAGGTCAGCCAGAGAAACCCACAGCAGTTTCTCAGCAAGATCCTGCAGGGTGCATATAAAACATGGCAGGGACCCGCAGTGCCTCCAACAGGTGTGGCCGTGAGTGCCCTCCACTGTCTGCTGGCTGGGGGTCTGCTTTGTGGCAGACCTTAGGCTGGACTGAGGATCTGGGGAGAAATAACAAAGAAATCAGATATGACCCCAGCACGCAAAGAGACTGCCATTCGTGAAAGGGGAGTAAGGGGTATGTGCTCTTTCCACTACTTTTTCTTTTACTCATTACAATGAACTCTGCTTTATAGATAAACAGAGGCACAAGCATTTGAAGAATATGCACAAAGTCACCGAGCTAAAGAAGCCAAGTGGCTAGAATTCAAATCCTGGACTGCCCCATTTGCCTTCCACCCTTTTTCTGCTGCTAAGTGTGATAAACAGCCTTGGTTTTTATTTTTGGTTTTGTTTTGGTTTTCCTTTGACTTTGGAGAGTCGGGTCCAAAGGCAGAGCTGGTCAGGGTTGCACGCAGCAAGTATCACATGACAAATGCACCCCAAGAAAACGACTGTTTCCCAAGAGGTGCACATCGCTACTGAAAGCAAGTTTAATGAAGCAATTATAAAATTACAGTGCCAATGATGCCCCTGTGCTCTCAAGCCCCTGTCTTCAGTATCGTCGAGTTTGGGGTTCTTCACCGAACTTTGCGCTTGGGCAGCCCAGGAGCAGCCTGGAGGCTCATCCGTCTTCTCCCTGCCCCAGGCAGCCCCCCTAGTGTGCAGAGCGTGCTTTCAGAGCCGACAGTGTCCTCCCCAGGTGCCAGCCTCTTCAGCCCCGCCCTCTGCTCTTCCCAACATGAGCTTTGTCAGGAGCACAGCATGGGGCTGTAGATCACAGCTAACATGGTAAGGTGGGCGCCCCTCCACAGGTGGACGCATGGCAGGCTCCCCCTGCCGTGCAGACGGCCCCCTGAGAGCCGCATCGCGTCGGCATCATAAATCAGTGCCGGGTAGGCAGCAGCATCCTGACAGCAGGACGATTATTGTCCTGGAAATAAGAAATGCAAATTCCTCTTCCATCATCGCAAAGGCAACCAGCGGACATATTCTATGATGTTGATCAATGACTTTAATCTACACCCACCCACGGTTTATAAAATCCGAGGAACACCTGTCACCCTCCTTCCTCTTGGCTCAGGACTTGGCAGTACCTGATTTCCCTAGGTGTCATGTGAGTCATTTGGGCACCTTGAGCTTGTGGCCATTAAAATGGTACATTGTGGGGAGCAGTTTTCACAGAAGCTACCCCAATGGTAAACTGAGTCCTGCCTTCAATACGTAGGAGCTGTGTGACCTTGACAAGTTATTTGGCCTCTCTGAGCAAGTTTCTCATATGACAAACCCAGTCAAAAACACCTATGCCCAAGACTGGTTTTTAGGGGCAAGTGGGAGAATTCCTTCTCTTGTGCTCATTAGATTGTACGATGGGGCCAGAGCTCTAGGCAATGGGCAGGCAAGATGAGATAAAGTGAATCCATGTTAATGGAGCAATCAAGGACAGGAGGTATAAAAACAGACATTTTACTAAAAGATTGGACGTTTATTTTTTCACATGATAACTGTCAAACAGATCCAGCAGAGGTAAAAATGGGTGGTAATCACAAAAGGGGAAGGAGACAGCATGGCGGGCCTATCTGCTGCGTTTGGTCACTGCATAGAGCCCTCTCCACGTGGAAATTACCTCTGCTACCCTCCATTGTCTTCAGCCCCAGAAAACTCTGGAAGCTGACTCTTGGAGGCATTGTTTGAATGGCATCCTTGGCAGTCAAGGTACAGGGAGACCTATTCCATAAATTATGTGGGATTGACATGGTTAAGATTCTGATGCAGATGTTCCGGGGGCTAGGAGAAGGCATGTGGCTGAAGAAGTGCATTTGTGATCCAGCCAATCAGCAGCCCAGATGACTCTGACACTTGAGTAATTAGGAAAAAAATAAAAAATTTAAAACTAAGAAATAAAGAGTAATTAGAGGGCTAGAGACCGTAAATGCCCAAGTTGTGCCAGGAGGAGAGAGGCTCTGACTGGGAGAAAATCTATACTCATTGGCTCACTCTTCCATTTTTCTTAATAACTCCATAGTTTCTTGTTAAGGGATGTGTGTTGTTATGGCTAGTGGAGCCAGAACTGTGCCCTCCCAGGGATCCCACTTTCTATCTGTGGTCATCAGTAATTTAATACAGTTTCTGAGAACCAGATTGGTATGTCTTCCTGTCATTAGCCTAGAAATCCAAGCAGGACCTGCAACAAAAGGCTTCCTTGGAGGACTCACAGGAGCTGCTTCTTGCCACGGAGCAGCTCGTGCAGACACGTGAGGTCTCACACAGCCACCGAGCCCGGCCACGACCTGGGTCGACTGGGTGATTAATGGGCCAGTTGATCACAAAGGAAAGTGAGAGGCCCAATCAAGGCTTTGGCCTATGGGAATAGAAGGGTCAACTCGTTCTATCCTCCCAGAATGAATTCATCAGAGCAATAAATTGTGTGGTTTAGGGTAATAATTAAGCACTTTCCCTGAGTCTTTAGGGTTAATAAGAAAATATAAGAATCATGATGTGACCATTAGTGTTATGTCTAAGGTCTTGCCTTTGAAAATCTAAAATCTGTTTGACAGTGGCATAGAACAGTCTCATGGGAAATTCAATGGGCATTTAGCACGCTATTCTGATAGGTTAAAAATTAGGTGTGTCCCTTCAAGGATTTAATCCAAGAAATGAGCAGTTGTCTCTGGTAGGAGATTTTAGAGGTAGGATGTGGTGGGAGTGGAGAACATTTCCGATCCTTCCATCTGTTCTGCTGCTGCCTGCACAGTGGCCCAGGGTTCCAGTCCCTCAGCTCTTGGCTGCATTGATTTGGCCTGGAATTCTCAGTCCTGTTGCTCCGTAGCTAGTTATATGAACAAGAGTGGAGGAAGCAAAAGTAATGGAAAGAGGAGTAGGCAACTGCTGTCAGCATTCACTCAGGCATCCAACCTTCACCCAGATATTCATTTGGCCACAAGAGTCAGATGATTCTTTTTTAAAAATGCTTGAAAATTCTTGTCTCCCTTTCCACTATCATCAGCACAAGGCATTCTCTCACCATCTCTTATGAGTGTTTTCAACACTCTCTGCTTGCAAGTTCAAGCTCCTTCCCCTCCTTAAAGCCTCCTTTTGATGATTTTCCTGCATTCGCAACAAGGTATTCATTGCATAGAGCTGATCTTTTCACAAAAGCAGTTGCGAGCTCTAGACCCTGTCCTCGCTCCGGCTTCATCTGAGGCCATGTCCTTCATTCATCCCTCCGCAAGCTGCTTTTGAAGTGTGAATTTGGTGAATCCCAAAAAGTGATTATGTTTTTGAAGTAATCCATTCCTGTGGGTGTGAGACCCTTTGATTGCATTATATTTGGTTAAGGAACTAATTGGACCATTTTTGATTGGACTATGTCAGTGAAGTGTGACTCAGGTTGGGGGTTCACCCCCTTACTGGAACCTTATATAAATGGAGAAACAACAAAGAGACACAGGAAAAGGGAGCTCTGCCATTTGATTTGGCCATGAGAGAGTGGACACAAGGATCACTAGCAGCTGAAGCTGAGGCCCGAAGCCCCAAGAGGCTGGGTCCATGGAGCAGCTCAAGGCTGAAGGTTAGGTCTACTCAGAATAACCTCCCTTTTGATTAATTAAAAGTCAACTGATTAGTAACGTAACCACAGGGATAATGAACCCTCATATTGACTGGCAAGGCCCACACACAGGGGAGTGGATTCTGCAAGGCATGAACACCAAGGGGTGGGAAACCTGGAGGCCATCTTACAATTCTGCCTATCATGTGTTTATTTAGAAATATGAAGAAGCAACAATAAAGTTAAAATCAAATTTTTAAGCAGCCCCCATATTTAACATGAAGCCTTAGTTACTACCTGGAGTCTCTTTCACTTAAATATGATCAGTGTAACTGCAAGTGGTCCACTAAGAGACTAACAGAAAATAGTCTAAACTATTTTTTTCTTTTTAAAAGACTAAAAGAAAATAGAATCTTTGTTCATTCTTCCTACAACAAATCATAATTGATTGCTGAGAGAAAATTTAACAGTCTGCATGTGTGTGTACTCAATCCTCTAGAGAGGAAAGAAAATACATTTTTAATTTGCTCCTAAAGTGCAAAAACTTTATACCAAAGTCAAATTATACAAAGTCAAATTACATCCAGCTCTTGCCATAGGGGTTTTCCTTAAAATATGCTCTCAGAAGACCTTTTTTGTTGATTAATTCCACTGGAAGTGAAATATAGCATTTCATTTGGGAATCTGGATTTTTTATTCCTAACATTCAAAAGTCCCTGAATGTTTACACAACACTTCACACTATTTTGTGTTTGCTTTGCACAACTGTTCTGAATTTGTAGACCTCACTCCTTCCCATCAATTGGTGTCAATTCTCTTGACAGCTTTATTGATATGTAATTGGTATACAGTAAATGACATGTGTTTAAATGCACAATTTGATATGTTTTGACATATGCATGTACTAGTGAAACCACCAACACAATTAAGATAATAAATAAAGGTATCACCCTCAGAAGCTTCCACGTGCCCCCTGTCATCCCTTCCATCCCCCACCTCTGTCCCCTGCCACACTCCTCAAACAACCACTGAACTGCTTTTCTCATTAATGGTTGGTTTGCATTTTCTAAAATTTTATATAAATGGTATTAGAACACATGTACTCTTTGTGGCTTCTTTCACTCAGCATAATTGTTTGGGGATTCATTCACATTACTGAATGAATTATGTATTAAATGTATTAAATGCATTTAGTATTTCATTTAAATATATTCATGAGAAGAAACTCATTGTGAAATTCTTTCACTGCTATATGTCTGGAAATGAATTTGTTACCTTTTTCATAATAAAATATTAGGTTAGAATAATTTCAGATTTATAGAAAATTTTGGAAGATTATGTAGATTTCCCACATACCTCACATCCAGTTCTCCTTATCATAAACAGCTTATATTAGTCTGGTACATTGATATGTTGTTATTAACTAAAGTCTATATTTTATTTGGATTTCCTTAGTTTCCCTGTCCTCCTTCTATTCCAGGATCCCATCCAGAATTCCACTTTGCAACGATTGACTCCTTAGGCTCCTCTTGGCTGTGAGAGCTTCTCAGACTTCCCTTATTCTCAGACTGACCTTGACAATTTTGATGAGTGTTGGTCAGGTATTTTGTAGAATATACCTCCGTTAGGATTTGTCTAACATTTTTCTCACGATTACACTGCAATTACATGTTTTGGGGAGAAAGAACACAGAGGAAATCGCCATTCTCATCACATCATATCAAGGGAGCCCACTGTCAACATGACATTTAAATATATTGCACTTTTTATATTTCAGGGATCAAATATCCTTTCTTTTATGAATAGATGATAATATCAAATAGAATTTCTTCCCCAATATCTTGACTTGGCCTAATAAAATAGACCATTATATTTCATCAGCAATACTTTTAAAATTTTATTAAAACTTAAAGCAGAAAAAATCTGTACCACTCAAGGCATGAAATCAAATGCTAAGCTGAGTTTTGGAAGTTTGGCGACAAATTTCCAAATAAAGGAACTTAACACCAGTCAGAGAAGCACATATAACTCAATTCAGCATGGAGATGATGGAGTAGAATGAAGACATGCTAGGAAAATGCCAAAGTACTTAAGCTATGAGGTGACAACAGAAGCCACAAGTACGGTCAAGAAAGAGACGTCAATGGATTTGTCAGAGCCTCTATACTAAGCCTTGATTCATCCTCGAGAGAAAATGCTAATCATAGTGACGGTGAGCCTGGGTGCCCAGGAGGCAGAGGACTCCCTCTGGAGCCTGCAGATGCAGAGGAGATGTTTGAGGGCTGGAGCTGCAGTGGTTTTGATTATGGGGTAGGAATCAAGACTACTAGAGTGTTACCATAACTACAATCTTTTTTCCAGAATTATTTTTAACAAGAAACCTTTTTCTGTCCAATGAAACCAGTATTACTAACTTCTGGAAGTAACTATTTGGGGAACAGACTTGAGGAAATTCTATCCTGACAGCTACATCCCAAGCTCCTTGAGGTTTTCAAGGTCTTTTGTAGTTGGTGGTCTTTGCCTAAATTTTTGTCTCATTCCCATGTGTGTGTGTGCACGTGTGTGTTTTCAGAATCCTGAATATGCCATATTTTCTCACCACACCACACACACATAACTCCACCCCAAGTCTCCAAAAGTGGTGCCCTTCTGGCTTTCTCAGTCTCCCTTCCTGACAACTCCTGTGCATCTTTAAAACTCAGCTCACAGTTTCCTTTCTCTGGAAATCCTTCTGTGACCCGTAACCTTCTGGTGGGGTTATGGGATTCTCGTCTGCGCTCCTGCAAAATACTCCATACATCCAAGAAAACATCATCAGTGGCACTTCACTGTAATTATATGTCTACATGTTTCTCTCCTTCAACAGACCAAAGTCTCTGTGTCAGTCTGCAGGCTGAATCAGTCAGGAGAAAAAAAAACAGTAATTTCAGCACAGGATACTTAATTAAAGAATTATTAAATGTAACAGGCAATTGAAGTTACAAGGGATCATCTGGTAAGAAGTAAAGAGTATGACAAAATATACAGAACAGAAAATCTAAGGAGGAGCTTCCACTGCCAGGGCTGAGATAGAGCACCCACCAGGCTTTGTTTGGGAGACAAGGTCATGGCTCACTGATGGGCAGAGAAGCCACTGTGGTGCCACATCCAAAGAACTTGTTGGAATTTCGCTCTGCAGAACTTGTAGAAAGGTGTCTCGCTGGAGGCACTCTGCTCAAACCACCTGAAGGGGGTGCTAGGGGAAGCTGTGCGCCACCAGCGCTGCAGGCTGCTGTGCACTGCAGGACTGGGGGTGTGGAGAAGCTGCACGTACTCTGGGCAGTCTTGTGTGGCAGGAGCCTGCCCAGGGAGCTCACTGCAACCAGGAACAGAACATCTTTCTCCTGCACTGTCTCTCCAGCACGCTCTACTGTCAAAACTTGACATGTGCCTGCCAGCGAAGGAGAAACATCTGCAGGGCCCAGATCCAATTTCACAGAGCAGGCTGAAAGGGTGAATTAGGGGCTGAGAAGCAGTAAATTGATAACCAGTACAAGCCCTTGTCTTATTCTGCCTAGGGGCCAAGGGGATTACAGAACATTTCTGCCTTTGTTGTGCACACCAATTGTTCTATGCGTGATGCCCCCAAAGCTCCTACTATGTGGGAACAACCCAAGCTGGTCCCTTCTCTTCCTGTCTTACCACTGGGGCTCTGACCCCTCCCACCCTTCTTTAATGTTCTGTGATTCTACAGACTCTAAAGTGGGGAAGAGTCACTAGGGAGTGTAAAAGCTGGCATTCATCTTATCCAGGTGGAGAGGCAGCAGGAGACATAGACGGGCACAATGAGGAGAGAACGACAGGGGAAAGGTGGGCGCAGCCTCACAGTCCCTGGGACCAGTGTTATTTTCAAATATCCCATCAGGAGTGCTGTGGGCTGTGGGCTGTGAGGAAGGGGGTCAGGACTCAAGAACCAGACACGCCATGTAGGTGTGTTTTTCTTTATATCAAAGCTTATGACTTTAATTTTTAAATAAGCTCATTCCTACTATCAGAAGACAAGATGAAATTGGCATGGGGAAAAACAGAGCCTGGAAGGAGAAAAGGTGAAACATTGAGAGATTAGAGTTTCAAAGCTAGAAATGATGATACTAAACAGAACTAATACGAGAACTGAAGATATGCTAAGCAGAGCTGGGAAGAGCTGGCCACATCTCCTCATTGCTTCTCGGGAGACTTCCTGATCTTCTTGTTTGCCGTTCAGCAGCCTTTCCTCATGCAGAAAGGCTGGAGTGTAGACAGAGCATCATTGGTGCCACACTCCCAGGTTTCATGCTAACAGGGAGAAAATCTGATTCAGAGCAAAGAGCAGAGTGGCCATGGTAAATGGAGGCAACATGTGCTGAGTACCTGCTTTCCTCCCTCTGCTACGGCTTGATATTGTCACCAACACATTGCCAGTGACCCCCACTGGAGCTCCCAACAGTCCCGGAAGCAGGAAGCAAATATGGGTTTTTAAATTCTTAATTCACCCAGATTTTCCTAATGATAACATTTTACACAACTGTAGTACAATATCAAAACCAGATAACTGGTATTGGTCCAATGTGTGTGAATGGTTCTGTACCATGTGTAGATTTGTGTAACCACCACCAAAATCAAAATATGGAGTCCGTCCATCAAAAACAAATATCTCCTTCATGCTATCCCTTTATAGCCAGGCCCACCCCAGTGCACTTCAGTTGTGGATTGTGCTTTGGATTTCATTTCCTGTAGCTTCCATGAGTGAACTAGGAGGTGATACTCCATCTCAGTAAAGTGGTATAGTATCCTTCTCAAATAGCTTTCTGATACATTATGCCAAGTAATATTCTGTGAAGCAAAATAATTAGGTATCATTCCATTGAGGGGAAAACTAAGTCTCAGGAATTTAGAATATTGTCATTATGGTTCAGTGAAAAGCACATGGCCTTTGGCATCAGACAGACCTCAGGGTACGCCTCGTATCCACCACTTGCTTGCCCTTGCACCCTAGGGCAATTGACATGGCTTCTGAAAGGGTTACTTAGGATAAAATGGAAATGAGAATGCCTGTTGCATTTTCTCATTTTAAAGATTTGAAGATGTCATGTTTATAAAGAGCCAGTTTGGCATCTAACACGTGATAGCTCTTCAGTATTGGAGAGTCACCACCCAACTTTAATTTCCAGCATCCTCTCCATCTGCCTGAAACCATGGCATTGGGTGATGGTAACTGGCTCTGCCTGCTTTCACTCAGACACTTCTACCAGCCACTCTACCTTCATCCTATCTTTCATGCTTGCCTTCAGAAACATGCCCATCTCAAGAAAGGCCACACTGGGACCCACTCTTTGTTTCTATTAATGGCTAATAAGAATAATAGTTAATATTTGTTTACTATGCGCAAGGTTACTCATCCATTCTCATTCAACAACTAAGACTCTATGACAGAGCCAGTATCTTTAATCGCACTCTTTCAAAGTCATGTAGTGGTAGGTATTCGTGCTGGAATTTGATTTTGGATTTGCAGCACTCCAAAGACCTATTCTCCTAAACTGCTATCCCTGTACCTCTCTCCCAGCCCATCAGTCAAAGGACCCCACCTATAATGGATAAAATATTTTTAAAGACAACGAAACAAGAAAAACAAACTGTATTTACTGGATAGAGCTGCATTTAGATTGTCATTGCAGGACCAAGTAATGGCCTTGGATTCCCTCTTGCATGGGGTTATCGTGGCCATGAAAATTGAGTCTTCCAGACTTGGGGACTCAGAGAGGAGCAGGTCAGTTAGAGGAGTTGACTCAAAGGGAGTTCCACTACAGAGCAGGGGAGTGACAGTTAAAAAAATAAAATGTCATTGGGGAAATGTCATGATCTGAAGACAAAACATTATGGTGCAGACAAAATCTGAAGGAGCTGGTACTGATTCCAACTTTGCCACTTACCAGTCTTGTACACTTGGGCAACTTACTTAACAATGTGCTATCTCTGTTTGCCTATGACTAATTGTTTTATTTTGCTAAGAGCTTCTGAGAGAAATATACTAGAAATGGGTTGGCTTTTATAATGGGAATTCATTAGGTTAAAAACTTACCTAATTCTGAAGCTTTGAAAATGTCCAAATCATGGCATCATAGAGATGCTGTCACACCAAAGGTCACCTGCTGGCAATCCTGGACTCCTGCCACATGGCAAGTTACAATGGCAACTCTCCAGTCTGGGTCTCTGTCTTCTCTACCAGGCTCACTTTCTCCTTGAGCTCAGCTGTGGGTGATCAGACATATGGCTCGTCTCTCCCCTCTCCTCTGGGCCTCATCTCTCAGCCTTCAGGGGGCCTGTCTCCATGCCTCTGTGCTCTACTGATTCTAGCTTGCAGCCTCCAGGACCTCTCTCTCAACCTCTCGGGGTTTCTCTGTCTCTGCTGCTTTTAAACTGTGTCTCTGTGTCTGCAGCTTTATCTCTCTCTCATTTATAAAGGACTCCAGCAAGGGGACCAAGACCCACCCTGGGTCATGCCTCACTGAAGTAATACAATCAAAGGCCCCAACTGAATCAAGTCCAATCAAAGGTCCCACTCCCCTAGCAATGGATTAACTTCAAGAACATGATTTTTTCTGATGTCCACCAAAAGCCTCAAACTGTCATGGTAATGGAGGTTAATAACCATAAATTCCTCATTGGATTATTGTGAGAGCTACATTAAAAATCTAGGCAATTGCAGACTTTCTCTGTTCCTTGGGATGGGCATTTGGATACAGGCCATGATATATTTTGTCATAACTTATAAAATTGTGCAGGACAGAGTGTAAACTATAATGTAAACTATAATCCACGGTTAGTGGCAATGCTCCAATATGTGCTCAACAATTGTAACAAATGTACTACATTAATGAAGGATGTTGTTAATGTGGGAAAATGTGAGAGAGATAGGGAGTGGGGCATATGGGAATCCCCTATACTTTTTATGTAACATTTATGTAATCTAAAGTGTTTTTTAATGTATTAAAAAAAAATCTAGGCAAACCCTTAGCACGGTATCTAGTATATTCAATGAGCAGTACTCTCCCTCCTCTTCGCCTTTGCTGCTGATTTATAAACTAAGGAAGTCCCTGGAGATGGGGATGGGGGTATTTTGAAGTCATTTTTCCTTAGTAAGTCTTTTGGTTCAACAGGTGTCTGGCTCCAGTTTCCGACCTGAGGGTTCTGTGACCCCAGGCTAGCAATACCGAAGGTGTCACTATGGCTACAGCCTTCCTGTGACTTCAGGTAGTGATACAGCAGCAGGAGGTGGGACCTGCGCTTTCATGCAGATGTCCTCAAAACGCAGCAAAGAAAGGCAAGGCTGGTGAGTACCTTGATCCTGAAATTCCGGGCCTTCCGTGGGCAGGGGTTGAAGTCGTGCCTGGGACGTGAGGGCTGTGCAAGCCAGACCCACTCCACGCCCCGCGGCACGTTTGCCCTGTGGCCAGGCTTTCCAGCCAGGAGGCTCAAGCACAATCTCATCTCTACTTCAAACTAGATCTCCTCTTCCTCCTTCCTTGAAAAGCACTTTTTTTCCTCTAGGAAAAGGGGGGTGGGGTGAGGGGAGAGAATCCTGTGTTCCTTTAATTAATGGTACTTACTATATCTACGCAGTTCACAGAAGGAAGTAACAATGAGACATGCAGCCCTTCTCCCACCCAGTCATGGGGCACTTTGGTCCCGACATCTCGGGCATTCTAACTTGGGACCACACCAGTCCACAGTCTGATTCTCAGTCTGTGGCTTGAAATACCACAGAAGTGCGTGACCTCCCCAGACAGGCCCCGCTCTAGTCATTTAACATCCAACATCTCATCGACCCGTCACAGCTATTCTGTGAAGTAGCTGACCTTCCCTGAGCTTGCAGAGCTGTCCCAGTTATCCTACACAGTAGCTGACCTTCCCTGAGCTTGCAGAGCTGTCCCAGTTATCCTACACAGTAGGTGAACTTCCCTCAGCTTACAGAGCTAAGTGCTGGTCCTGAGGTCATGAAATAAGGAAGTGTCTGAGCCACAATGTGAACCTGGAAGGACCTCACTGCACAGCCAGCCTCTTTCCCTCTGTTTGGTTGTCTCATAACAACAGACATATACTGTTCAGTATCAAGCATGAGACTTGTGTATAAGTATGCACAGTATTAAAAGTCATTACAGCTGGATAGTATGTGTCTATGTATTTTTTCTAAGTCAGTACAGTGTTCATCAATGCAATCTATTTTCATGGTTGCTGGTCTTTGAAAAATATATATCTAGGGAAGCAGAAGAAAGAACTGACGCTGCTGGTGGCATTTCGTGTCCAATGCATGATACTATCTCCCTCAGCAAGAAGAAAATGAATTTCTTTCTTGTTCACATTTCTCAGAAGGTCCAGTTTCTATTCAACACAACAGAGAACTTGTGTTTGTTACTCTTTTCCAAACTGGTCTTTCCCTTCCCCATTAGGGAATAATGAAAACAAAAAGGCTTTTTAGACTTTAATAAGGAGGATTTGAATCCTGGACAACTTCAACAACCTTGTTCATTCCTCAACTCTAAATAGATGGACAAGACTCTCTTTTGGCAAGAGTTGAAGTCACATTTGTGATGTGAAGTCGGATGCACCCTAGATGAGTGACACGCTCACTGTACGAGCACATCTTCCGAACGAGCAACTTTTCTATTCGGGGGACTCAAAACACAAATCCATGCTTCATCTGTACTTTTGCCTCCATTTTCAGTCTATTCCCTGTTTCCAACCATAGAATCGAGTACAATTGTGTTGCCTTTCCATAGCTGTGCTAACTAGGTTTGCATTCGCTCCCCTTTCTCCTTGTCCTTTCCCAAGGGGAGGATGATTCAATTCTCTGATTTGAGTACAAGCTACTCTTGTGTTAGTGGCAAATCCGATTTCCACACATTATAGCTCCTTGCAAAGACCAGGAAGAACAGCATTTATTTAGCAAAATGGCCCTCTGATAGTTCCTTGGGAGGTTTAATGATTTGATCAAATCCTTGTACAAAGAGGAACGAATACAGAGAATAAATCAGGGGCATTTCCCTCCCAAAGCTCCCAGCCCAGCTGGGGAGGGAATGAAGCAAGAGAGAGTTCTGAAAGTGGGCTAAGGGGCAGTGCACCTGAATTGGGGATTAAGCCCCTATGCCTGAGGATCTGGACCAAATCTCTATCACAGAGAGGTATGTTAACTCTGATGTCCAGAGTTTGCAGTCAAGGAGAACCAGTTCAGGAACTGGCTGGCTAAAAATTATTAGTTCCACCTCAATATATGGAATATTATTCAATGATATAAAGAAATGAGCTATCAAATCATGAAATGACATGGAGGAAATTCTAATGCACATTGCAAAGTGAAAGAAGCTGGTCTGAAAAAGCTACATACTGTATGATTCCAACTACATGACATCCTAGAAAAGGCAAAACTTAGCTGGGTTAAATGATCAGTAGTTGCCCAGGGGTCAGAGGGAGGGAAAAATGATGACTAGGTGGGGCACAGCATACTTTTAGGAGAGTGAAATTATTCTGTGAGGTACTGTGTAGGTGGATTTATGGCATTATGTGTTTGTCAAAACCCAAAGAACTGTACAACACAAAGAGTGAAAGTTAATGTAAACTGTGGGCTCTACATTGGTTCATGAATTATAACAAGTGTACCACATTAATGGAAGATGTCCATAATAGGGGAAACTGTGGGTGGTGGTGGTGGTGAGGGTATATGGGAACCTTTTGCACTTCCCGTGCAATGTTGCTATAAAAGGTTTTCTAAAATTTTCTCAAGCTGCTCTAAAAAATAGGTTATTAAAATATATTAGTTCCTAGTGAATTGTATTTCAATATTGGACCGTGAGCCTTACAAGCTCATTTAATACATCTGAGCAGAGAATCTCTGTCTACTCTCTTAATCTGTATTGGGATGGCCCAGTATGAAACAGCAAATCCCTGAGCTGTTTGAGAAAACAAGCCAGCTCTCCTGGATGGGCTGGGTGCTTGACCAGGTCTTCTGAACTGACAATGGACACTAGACATGGGCTGAGAGGATGAGCCACCTCCCCCTTCCAGAGACTGCTGTGGACTCTGTTCCTTGGGGAGATGTAGGCAATGTCTTCAGGTCAGTGTCTTTACTGAAAACACTTAGGAATTCTTGGCCAGTTTGTTTTTCTCCTCTACAGACAGAAGTTTAGAGAAGACAAACACTGGGAAACAGGGAAGAGAGCCAACAGTTTTTCAGCCTACGTTGGCATCCATTTCTGTGTTTCTTTATAAATCAACCATGCAAGATATCATTAACCCTAACCTTCAGGTGCAGAGATCAAGGATCAAGAAATTAAATACTTTCCCAAGGTTACTTGACTGGTCAAGGGTGGGGATAGGATTCGAATTCAGGACTCTCTGGAAGAAAAAAAAAGCCACATCATTTTCCATTCTACCACTCTACCTGTCCCTCTATTTGCTCCTCTTGCTTTCTCTTTCATTCTCTTCTCTGTCTCCCTTAGTTTCCTATCCCTCTTTAATATCACTTCCTTCCCTCACTCTCAACTGATTTGGGTAGCAAGAGGTCACTCTTGTTGAGCTGGCTCATGCTTCTCCCTGCACGCTGTTTTCTAATATAGCCCATTTCCCATCTGGAGGACAACATGTTCCATGGAAAGTCAGAAGCCAACATTGTGTCTGGCTGTCAAATTACAAAGAGCATAAACTTTCTTCTATTCTTCTCTTTTTATCCTTTTTATATATTTTTGGAGTTATTTATTGTTTAAGACAGCAGTTTGTTGAATGACACTTCAAGCCATTGCTTACAAAACATAGGATAGTTAAGGGACTGTATACTGGCAGGCAGTAGGGAATTATTAAAGAAAGAGGAACTCTTTTCCCATAATTTAATTCAGTAAAAATGACAACGGGGGGCGGGGGGGATAAATAAATAAATAAATCTTTTTGAAAATATCTCTTATATTCATACATCATTGGATTGTTTTTACTCTTATGATTCATAGGCAGTGGCTGATAAGCCTTGCCGCGGCCTTTCATTTGCCAGTCGTGTTCAGGAGAGTATTTTATTCTGATGACATGAATTACAAGGTTAATACTAATCAACAGGCCTCTTCTGCCCTTTGCCATCCACCATAGAGACATGACTACAACTTTAAGCAAATAGGCTGTCAGTAACGAATGTATATCAGAGGCACAGCTCCGGTTTCATGGAAGGGCTGGGTGTCTGCAGTCCCTGTTAACAATGTTGGTTATTGCAGAGAGTGGCGGTTTTTTAAACAGCTGCTGGAGAGCAACAGTAGGTCAGGGTTGGGGAATTATGTTTGGGCTGCCCCAGACTTCGGAAAACCAGGCCTTGAGGTCAGCGCAGATCTAACGGTGCCACCGTCTCATCTCGGCAGCTGGCTTCCGTCCAGCCCCTCCCAACCTCTTCAAGCAGCCACATCCAGGCATGACATAAATATGGAAGGGCACCTCCAAATCATCTTGTCCTGTTCTCCAAGCCTGGGTCTGATTGGTCCAGCTCACCTGGCCGGCATCCTTTCTCCATCTCCCGTTGGTGCCTGGTCCTCTCACTGACTGAGCACAGCAGGGCTGAGTTTTCGCCAGCATTATTTAGTGCAGAACCTGGTGTGGTTCAATAGCTCAGGGCCTTACCAAGATATATTCCTGCTTCTTCCCATGGGTTAACACATCAAGATGCAAGAAGTCAGAGCGTCAGTCAGAGGGGAGCAAGTAGGAGAGCGTTCCAGGTATCTAGTGCTACCTTAAAACCCTCCAAAATGGAGCGGCTTACACTGACTGCCACATACATTCTTCACCCAAATCTGGAACTTGGGGGTGATAGGCAGCTCATCGCTGGCCCACTTGGCATCAGCTCAGCCGCTCCAGTCTTTGGAGCCCACAAGGATCAGCATCTAGACCTCAGAGCATGATGCTGTGGGAAGGGATGGAGCAGGAGAGGAAGTGGACAATATCCCTCAAAGCCCTCAATACAGAAAGGGTGGGTAAGTGATTAAGGGGATACTCACTGAATAAACAGGTGCGTGAGATGTGGGGACATTTTGTGGAAAGCATCTGGCAATGCTTATGGAGGAGAAAGAGTGATTACCATACTTGTTTAGCCCCTTTGTCTTCAGATCTCACCAGATTTTCTGGGATTCGATTCCTTTATGGCCTGTAGCTGGAAAAAGGAGACTGGATCATTTTTGGAGTGATGGGAGGTTTACTGATACCGACAAGATAATCACTTCTTCTCTGAATCTGCTCAGGTAGCCTGCTATACCTTGAAAGTTAGTGAGGTATCCTTCTTACCATACACACCCCTAAATCCTTTGACTAGGCCACAATATCTTCAGTTCTTCTAAGGGGCTAAGCATTTGCTTGTCGAATGCAAGACAGAAAAGCAAGTGGTATCCACTGTTCATTGCCACATCCCTCTCTGAGAAGGTGGAAAAATGGGCAGGGATTAAGAAAGTTTAAGACATTGAAAAGGAGACAAGAGTCAGAGATGGGAAATGCATTTTGAATAATCCTATGGGTCAAAAAAGGAATTACAGTATAAATTGGAAAACACTTTGAATTACATTATAATTTAAATATGGCATTTCAAAACATGTGGAATTATGTAAAAGTCATACTTGGAAAACTAGTCTTAAA
>JAQZBX010050373.1:0-19677 GCA_029593785.1 Cabassous unicinctus | reverse complement strand
TCAGTGGCACCAAGGAAGTGGCTTTAAAGCATCTGGCCATGCAACTGTTGTAGGAGATGGTCTTCCACTGGGCCAGTAAGTCCTTGAGCAGTTTTGGAGCTACAGTTGAGGTGAAGCATATGTCCATGAAGGACAGGTAGCTGAGGAAAAAGTACATGGGCTGCTCACTGAGATGACCTGATGGTGAGCAGAATGAACAAGTTTCCCAAGAGAATTGCAAGATAGCAAAGTGAGAACAGCACAAAGCAGGCAGTCTTCACATCCTCATCACTAAAAAGGCCCAGGAGGATAAACTCTATGATGTTTTCATGTCCAGTTGCTACTGAAGAATTGATAATTTAGAGGAGGAGGTTAATATACATGAAACACTAGAACTTTTGAAATTGTTGGTTTATTTTCAAAGTCAGTCAGCCGATACATATATATTGATTGATTTAAAATAAAATTATAATGAAGTATATCATTTATACATGAAAATACACAGACAATAAGTGTATAGTAAAAGTTCTGAATTTACAAAACAAACATGAATTTCATCTTACAGGGCTCCCATACATCACCCCACCACCAACACCTTGCATTGTGGTAAAATATTTTTTACAAACTATGAAATGACATCATCAAAATATTACTACTATAACACATATCTTAAATTTGGTGTATTTTCCCCCAACCCACCTGATGATGAATACCCTCTACTAGTATTATACATTTGTTATATAGTTCATGAGAGACAGTTCACATATTTGTTTTGTTAACCACAGTTACACAGACTTCTTTTTTGTCATATAATAAATTTTTATTTTAAAAGAAATTTTAGATTACAAAAAAGTTATATAGAAAGTATAAGGGATTCCCATGCATCCAACTCCCTCCCCTCTCACATTTTCCCCTATTAATAACTTCTTACATTAGTGTGGTAAATTTTGTTAAAATCGATGAACAAACATTGAATCATCGCCACTATCCAAGGTCTATCGTTTACATTATGGTTTACCCTTTGCACTGTACAATTTTATAGGTTTTGACAAAATGTGCAATGGCCTGTAACTGTCATTGCAATATCATACAAAACAATTCCAATGTCCTTTAAAAAAGCCCTATGTTCTACCTCGTGTTCCCTGCTCCTTCCCTCAGAACTTCTGATAACCACTATCTTTATTTTATCACTATCATTTATTGATTCTTTATTATGACTCAGTCACTCTATTTGGTGCTAGGGGTACAGCAATGAAAAATATATACAATCTCCACTAACACATTGGGTATAGTTCATTAACGTGAACACATAATCACAAAAATAATGCAAATAATTAATTGCAATTGTAAAAAATGCTAAAGTCTCACACTTACCATGAAAAACTAGGTGAAATGAAATATTCTTTTTTAGGTCAATTTTGAGATGTAAACTTAGTGTTTACATTAAGTGTTTTTATATTTCTGGCATGTATAAAAAAGCAATGATTTTCTAGTCTTCAGGGGCAGAAAAGGCATATATATTCACATAACTTTCCAGTATCACTGTGCTAAATCTTTAAAACCCAGTAATGTCATTAGACTTCAGTAAGCTCATTATTTTAAGTATTTGTCCCCTGGATGAAAATCTCAGAAAGAGTCTTCAGAACATTTTTATAACATTAAAAATAATTTAGGGGAAAAAAGAGCAAAAAGCAGATCTTTGGGTAAAAGGTTTCCTCCATTGTATGGGCTTCCTGGAATTTGCCTTCTTCCCCAGTTCACTTTCATCTAAGACAGGAGTTCTCAACATTTTCATCCTATGGTCCACTTTCTGGCACTTCCTTTCAGGGCAGCACTGTTGGAGGGTCAAATTGCATCTAGAGATAATTCTTCACTTCTCTGATTCACCACCTTTTATCTCTGTGAACAGAACCACTATATTTCCTTACCAGGCTCAATAAATACTCATGGGGCAAAGTCTTGGAATGTTCTTGTTAAAAGAGGAAGTTTTTATTTGGTACAAATGATTATCCTCCATCTCTTACATCCTTTCTGCAATTAGTAGTTACCTGATCTAAAATGTATGACAAAACTGTTAAATTTAAGGCTCAATTTTATTAAAAAAAATAAACCTTACCCACAGATTAAAATTAATCACATACTCCTGAAAATTGTTCAACAGCAGTTGAACAATGCCTTTTACATTCAATAGTTTCCTATGAAGTTGTTTTGGAGAAAAGCACATTTGTTATACATATAAACTATGAGTATGATTTTAGGGAGTATTTGAATTTCATCCATTGACTACAGATTAATATCCTGTAGTTTAATATCTTGCAAAGTCTCTGGAAGTTTTACTGCCACATAATCAAAAGTCCAATTGCAATGGTCCTGAATGTGGTGCAATTTTTAAAAAATAAAAATTTCTTTTCACTGTGAGTCATCTTTCTTACGCTTGAAAATGGTAACGCCTCCTTGAATTTTACTAAAAGATATAAATGGTTGAAGTAAGTAAATATATATACCACATGATTAGGAATAATCAATATTGTAAAGATATCACTTTACACAAAATAATCCATATATTGAATAATTTAAAATCAAATATTTGACAAAAAATTTCAAGAAATTTTAAAAGTTGATTCCAAAATTCAGAAATAGTTAATATCCAAAATAGATAATGTAACTTTCTAAAAATAGCAAAGAAGTATATACAATCTTGCAGATATTGAAGTATATTACAAAACTATGGCATTAAAGTATAGTTGGAATAAACTTGAAGGCATTCACTAAACATATCCTTAAATATATTGGGATTTATTCTATGTTTAAGTTGACATTTTGAATCATGAAATAACAGATTTTTCAGATATTAGGACTCTCAATCTCCATCTAGGGAAGAAGAAAATAGGAAACTCTGTCTCATGAGTCATAAAAAATATATTCCAGATTGTTGAAAGACACAAATATATCAAACAAAAAAGAAAAATATATTAGAGGGGCAATTAGAAGAATGAATTTTTAGGTTAGGTTAGAGAAAAGTTTTAAAACACATAAAGCAATTTCATAAATAAAAATATAATACATTTTAAACTTCTGTGTGACAAAATTCTAAATGAACAAAAGTATTTTAAAAAAGCAGCAGAACGTGAGTAACTGTGTAACACCTACAAATCAATAATATAAATATAAGTAACTCAATTTTGCAAAAGTAAAATATTGTAATAGGAATTGGAATAGAAATTCCAATTGTTCAATAAGCATATATAAAAGTACTCAACCTCATTATTATAAAGGAAATGCAAATTAAACAATTTTTATCATACATCATTTTCATGAAAAAAAAAAAAAAAGGAAAAACCTGTCCATATAAGTTTGATGATGTTTTAGGAAACCAGAATGTTGTCTCTTGAAACTGCTTTATAGCCATTGTAGCCATGCTCAAATTGGAAAATAGAAGTGATCTAAATACCTAACAACAAGAGAACATAAATAATGTGTGATAGGTAATTATTAAGGAAAATAAGTCAAAAAATTAAATTTTGGCTCTATCTGGTACATCTAACATGAATAAATCAATAAGCTGTATTGTTGAGCAAAAAACATTAGGCACACAATGATAATCACAATGTGATAACCTATATGTTAAAAGTTACTCCAAAACAATGTTATTTAGATTATACAAATACCTGTGTACTCTTTAATGAAAAGGAAAAGGTGTTGAAGGAAATATTTCTCTTTGGGGAACAAAGGAAGTGAAGGCCAAAGTGGATTTTAGTGTTATACAATAGTCTTTTTTTTTTTTTAAGATATCATATGTCAAAATTATTTCCACAAAGTTCATGAAAAACTCAATAAGTTTTAATATGATATAAGAACAATACTTTATATAATGAATGAAGTAAAACAAAGTAAAATACAAACCACAATCCAGTATTACAATTCAGGGAACTGTTGCAAAACTTCTTTGGTAGTTCTCACATTGTTTCTTCAATTACCCTTAGCAAATTGCACATAGATGTTATTCTTTAAGTATTATATGCCATGAATTTCCATTATTTGAATTCCAGATGCATATAACTAGGCAGATTTCTGCTCCCCTCCCACCATGAGGAGATATTTCATATAAAGAAACAGGAAAAATCTATATCTGCACCTACACTTATAACAAAATCTGCATCTCTTGTTATAACTATATCTGGATTTGATTTTAGTATCAGCATTAAAAAGTATGAGCCTGTTTATACTTTTATAATTCAATAACATTTGGATAAATCCTAAATTGATCTTTTAAATATAATCACTGTTATTGTGTACTCAAAGTTATAATTTGTTCTTTTCCACAGTTCCTTGATTTGCTGAACTAACAATGGCTCTTACTATAGCTTTAATGGAAGGAAACAATAAATTTGAGCAGGTGAGAGAAGATGCTGAATAATCATGGTGTGCTACACCCTGATTTCAATAATATGTGTGAGTTCTACCTTTTTAAAAGAAATAACTATTCATTATATAATTTGAACTTCTCCAACTGTGGCTACTGAAATATCCTCCCAAAATGTCACATTCAATTCAAAAGTCAGTAATTATTGCAAAAACCTAAGACACAGTAAAACTGGAAATGGAGGTCCTGGTCTTGATCTGCCATTACCTGTTAATGTGATTTAGGAAAAGTACTTCAAACTCATCTATTTCCTTATGGATAAAAGGAGGAATTGTGGTGTTCATGCATTCTTCCAGATGCAAAAAACTATTTTTTAAATCAAGCAACTTACTAACGTATTTATTGGTAAATTTATCAAAATTTTAAGACTTGCTCACCTACCCCAGGAACATCCAGAGTACACACCTTTCACCACAACTCTAAGGAATCAGTTTGTGAGGGCTGCTACACCATGTATGAAGAGCTCTGGGATCCTATTACTCTGTAGTTCCGATATTACTGTGGGAACTGCTGCCAAAGACTTGGATGCTAGATACAATGAGGATGATCTGATCCTGGGTTAGCAGATGCCAAGTGGTTGGCTCTTAATTCCAAAGCAAGGTGGGAGTGGTGAATATAATAGACAGTTGAGTCAAAGCAGTAATCAGAATAGTCTTATTCACAGAGACATATGGTATAAGTTATTTGATGATGGGGTACATAGAAATGAAATAGATGGGCATTCTACTAAAATCGTTCTTGATCTGTATAATCAGAAAAGTTCTAAATAAAGCAAACAAAATTCTAACTTGAATCACAAAAACAGAGTGTCTTACACCTCAATCAATCCCAATAAACTTAAGAAAGTTTATAGACTCAGAACGCGTATAATGAAGGAAAGTCAAAGTTCCCTTGGGCAAAGACCCTGCTTGCCAAAAATGTATATTGTTAATCTTCTTCCCAACGTTCCCCAAAGAGATCTACGGTCTATTTCCAGGGTGACTATGCACTGGGGAAAAGGAAATGATCAGGAATTTCAGAAATTACTGGACACTGGCTCTGAAGTTGTATTAATTTCAAGAGACCCAAAACATCACTGTGTTTCCACTACTCAGGGTATGTGCTAAAGGAAGTAAGATGATCAATGGAGTTTTAATTCAGGTGCATCTCACAGATGGTCCAGTGGCTCATTAAATCCATTCTGTGGTTATTTCCCCAGTTTCAGAATGCATAATCGGAATGTATTCCAATTCCAGCAACTGGAATAATCCTCACATTGGTTTTCTTATCTGGGGATTAAGGGTTATGATGGTAGGAAAGGCCAAATGGAAGCCACAAGAACTTCCCCTACCTAACAAAATAGTAAGCTATAAGCACTACCACATTCCTGGAGAATTGCAATGATCAGTGCTACCAACACAGACTTGCAAAATGCAAGGGTAGTGATTCCCACCATAACCCCATTCAACTGTTTTGTTTGGTATGTGCAGAAAACTTATAGATCTTGTAGGATGACATTGAATTAACCAGCTGGTGACTCCAATTGCAGCCACAGTTCTGATGTGGTATCAATTCTTGAACAAATTAACACATAATCTGGAACCTAGTATGTAGCTATTGAACTGATAAATACTTTTTTTTTTTAATAACTATTAGTAAAATCCAGCAGAAACAGTTTGCTTTCAACTGGGAGGGACAGCAGTTTACCTTCACTCTTGTACCCCAGGGATTTATCAACTCTCAGTGAATAATATGCCTTTGGCAGTCCCCCATTGAAGAATCATAATACAGACTCTTTGGATTTTGGAGTAAATCCCTAGGACAATTTGAGATAGCTATTCTCCTTGGAGAAACAGCCTTTTGCCTGCCACTGGGCCTTAAAAGAGACTGAACACTCAACCATGGTTCACCAAGTTACCATGAAACCTGACCTGCTTATCATGCACTGGGTATTGCCTGACGTACCAAGCCATTAAGTGAGATGTACACGGCAACAATCTACTATCCAACAGAAAAAGTATATACTAGATGGGCCTTGAGCAGGCCTTGATGGCATAATGCTCCAAATGCCCAAGTACCTTACTCCTGCCACATTTTCTATTCATTTTCATTTTAAGGAGTGGTTGCTTGGATAGTTCCATATGACCAGTTAAGTTGACTAAGGAAGAGAAATTTTGAACCTGGTTTACAGATGGTTCATATTTATGTAGGAACAAGCCATAGAGGAGAGTGGCAGCACTACAGCAACTTTCTGGGATATCCCTAAATGACAGCAGTAAAAGGAAATCCACCCAGTGGGCAGAATTTCAAGAATGCATTTGATCATTCATTTTGCATTAAAGGAGAAATGACTGGAGATACATTTGCATAAAATTCATGGGTTATAATTCAATGGCTTGGTTAGATATTCAGGGTTTGGAAGCAACATTACAAAATTGATAACAAATAAGCCTCCAGTTGAGATATGTAAGTAGACCTTTTTCATTGAGAGAAAAATAAGAAGATATTTGTATCCCATATGAGTGATCACCAGAGGATGACCTCAGGAGAGGAAGATTTTAATATCTTCTGGATGGGATGACCCTTTCTGTGGATACTAGCCAGCCTCTTTGCCAAGTTGCTTCTGCACAATGGGCTTATGAACAAAGTGACCCAGGTGGTAAGGTTGGAAGTTACTCATTGGCTCAGCAATTTGGACTTCCATTTCTGAAACCAATTAGGCTACAGCAACTAATAAGTCTCCAGTCTGCCATCTTTAGAGACCAACACTGAGTCTCTGGTATGACACCATTCCCCAAGGGGATCAGCCTGATCCCTGATGGGAGGTTAGTTACACTAGACCACTTCCATCATGGAAGGGGCAGTGCTTTGTTCTCACTGGATTAGGCACTTTACCTTCCCTGCATGCAATGCTTCTGCCAAAACTACCATCTGTACACTTATAGAATGCCTTCTCCAGCATCACGTTATTTGGCTCAGCAGTGATTCTGATTAAGAAACCCACTCCAAAGAAAATAATGTACAATAATGGGCCCATGCTCATGGAATTCACTAGCTTTACTTACCACACTCCCCATCATTCTGATGCAGCTGGATTTATAGAACAGTGGAATGGGTTTTTTAACAGTCAATTTTGGCACCAAATGGATGGCAATACCTTTCAGGGCTGGGGCCATGTTCCCCAGGATATGCTATATGTTTTAAATCATATACATTCCCTTAGCCAGGATTCATGCATCCAGAAATCATGTGGTAGACATAGGAGTAGCACCATTCACTAATTCCTCCTACTTCCTACTGGAGGAATATTGGCAATCAGGTGAGCTGGTCTAGAGGTCTTAGTTTCAAAAGGAGTACTCCTCTGGTAGACACAATAATGATACCATTGAATTGGAAGTTATGGCCACCACCCAGCCACTTTAGGTTCCTCATATTTCTGAATCAGCATGGAAAGTAGGGAGATCCTATACTGAAATGGGTGATTGATCCTGACTACCAAGTAGAATTTGGACTAGTACCACTCAGTGAGGTTAAGGAAGAATATTTCTGGAGTTAAGGAGCAGTATTCCAGGAAAACAGGCTTCCTTAAGGTGTCTTCTCAATTTATCCTATTGTTGTGGGGTGCCTAATAGTTGAATCCTGCGAGCCTCCTTGTTGTCCAAATGTGGTCTCTCTCTAAGCCAAACTCAGCATATACATGCATTAACTTCTCCCCAGAGTGCAACCTGACTCCCGGAGATGAGCCTCCTGGCACAGAGGAATTACTATCAAGCAACAACTAAAAATGCAACTGGAAAAAGACTTCAAATGAAAGGGAGAAAAGATAAAGACATGAGTTTATATGGCTAAGAGACTTCAAAGTGAGTAGGGAAGTCATCCCAGAGGTAATGCTTATGCACATCTCAGCCAGATCTCATAGACTGCCAAAGTGGATACTACTATGCTGTATTAGGAAACAGATTCAATAGGAGATATCTGTCAATAATATGAGATTTTATAACAGTCTTTTACGTAACCATGGGGATGCACAAGTCCAGGTTCCACAGGCAGGCTGCAAACCAGGGGCTCCGATGAAAGTCCAATGAAAGGTCCTTGATGAGTTTCTGGGAGAAGTTGGCTGTCCAAGGATGAGCTGGGAAATTCTCTCTGAATGTTGAAATCACTTCCCCTTTTAAGGCATTCAACTAGTTGGATAAAAGCATCACCCATTGCAGATGCAAGCTCCCTGATTGATGCAGATGTAACTAGCCATCCACTCAGTAAACTCACTGGTGAATGAAATCCATAAATGCTCTTGTATTACAACTAGCCCAGTGCTTGCTTGACCAAAAACATGGAATCAACTACCTGGCTGAGTTGACACATTAGCCTAACCATCACAGTCCACCCCTTGTCAACATGGCAACCATACACATTACCTTAAACCATACTTAGTCTCTAAGTAAAAACAGTAACAGAAAAACATACACATATATTTCTACCTAACAATGTTCAACACACCTGTGTACAACCAGAAACACATTAATTCCCAACAGAATAGGGTGCAAGTCCTTGGGTAATATTCACTCTTAAACTTGACATCCTTAAATATTATGACATGAAATTAATACAACTTTTCATATGATAGGGGAAAAGGTTGGGGAAGAAAACAAAGAAATTCATTTTGTGTACATCTACAATAATACTCATAATGAAACCAGGAAGAAAGGTTCATGGCTACTACAGTCCTCGTTTCTGTAACTGGCCACATGGTCGAAGTTCATATTTATCACTACCTTCTTCCGCTATCCATTCCATGTTCCCATAACCCTCCGCAAGCACTTCAGCTGGCCGTGGTTCTTTGCCTGATGAGGTGACCCAAACTTTCATTCCCAAAGATTCTGGGTCATTGTTAGTCATGCTTGAATTGGTTTGTTGCAATTTTCCATTGATTTTAATCACAGGGCATGGTAGTACTAGGAGATGCCCTAGAATAACTCCTTTAATCCAGACAAACTCTTCTTTATTCCCATTATGTAGATGTAGTCCTATTTCCCCTTCATAGTCTGGATCAATCACCCCAGCCAGAACAGTAACTCCCTTCTTTGCCTTTTGATTCACAGGTAAGAGGAGCCCAAAGTGGCCAGGTGGCAGTCTTAACTTTCAGTTCAATGGAATCACTGTTGTGTTCCTTGGTGGCAGCACTCCTCCTTTTGGTACTAAAACCTGTAGACCAGCAGAGCTTAAGGTTGCAGGGACAGGAAGCAAAAATTTTCCTAGTGGGTCACTAGGGGTAATAGTGAGTGGTGCCACTCCCATTTCCACTCCTTGATTCCTGGCTATGAATCCTGGTTTTGGGAGAAACAGCAGCATAAAGTGGACGCTGATTTAGAGTATCCACTGCCTCCTGGAGAACATTGCCCCAGCCCTGCAAGGTATTGCCACCTAGTTGGCATGGTAATTGAGTCTTTAAAAGGCCATTCCACTGTTCTATTAATCCAGCTGCTTCAGGGTGATGGGAAACATGGTAATACCAATGAATTCCATGGGCAGGTGCCCATTCCTGCACATCATTTGCTGTGAAATGGGTTCCTTGATCAGAAGCAATGCTGTGTGAAATGCCATGGCAGTAGATAAGACATTCAAAAGTCTGTGGATGGTAGTTTTGGAATAAGCATTGCATGCAGGAAATGCAAACCCATATCCAGAGTATGTGTCTATTCCAGTTAAAACAAATCACTGCTCCTTCCATGGTGGAAATGGCCCAATGTAGTCAACCTGCCACCAGGTAGCAGGCTGGTCACCTCAAAGAATGATGCTATATTGGGGGTTAAGTATGGGTCTCTGCTGCTGGCAGATTGGACACTCAGCAGTGGCTGTAGCCAAGTCAGCCTTGGTGATGGGAAGTCCATGTTCCTGAGCCCATGCATAACCTCCATCCCTACCTCCATGGCCACTTTGTTCATGAGCCCATTGGGCAATGACAGGAGTAGCTAGCGAAAGAGGCCGAGCATTAGCCACAGAGCGTGTCATCTTATCCACTTGATTATTAAACGCTTCCTCTGCTGAAGTCGTCCTCTGGTGAGCATTCACGTGGGACACAAATATGTTCATGTTTTTTGCCCACTCAGAAAGGTCTATCCACATACCTCTTCCCCAGATCTCCTTGTCACCAATTTTCCAATCAGGTTCCTTCCAAGGCCCTGACCATCCAGCCAAACCATTGGCAACAGCCCATGAATCAGTGTACAAATGCACCTCTGGCCATTTCTTCTTCCAAGCAAAATGAACAACTGGGTGAACTTCTCGAAGTTCTGCCCGCTGGAAGGATTTGGCCTCACTGCTATCCTTCAAGGATGTCCCAGAAAATGGCTGCAGTGCTGCAGCTGTCCACTTTCAGGTGGTACCTGCATATTGTGCAGAACCATCTGTAAACTAAGCCCGCGTTTTCTCATCCTCAGTTAACTGATTGTAAGGGACTACACAAGAAGCCAAAGCTGTGGGCTGGGAAAGAGAAGGTAACATGGCAGGGGTGGTGACCATGGGCATTTGGGCCACTTCCTCATGTAACTAACTTGTGCCTTCAGGACCCGGTCTAGCTCTATTTCATATATACCACTTCCACTTTATTATGTAGTGATGCTGTGCACGCCCAACTTTATGGTTCATTGGGTTAGACAATACCCAGCTCATGATAGGCAACTCAGGTCTCATGGTAAGTTAATGGCCCATTATTAAGCATTCAGTCTCTACTAAGTCCCAGTAGCAAGGCAAAAGCTCTTTCTCAAAAAGGGAGTAGTTATCTGCAGAAGATGGCAAGGATTTGATCCAAAATCCTAAGGGTCTGCATTGTGTTTCCCCTATAGGGGCCTGCCAAAGTTTCCAGACAGCATCTCTATTTGCCAATGAAACTTCCAGCACCATTGAATCTGCTGGATCATATGGTCCAAGTGGTAGTGCAACTTGTACAGCAGCCAGGATTTGTCACAGGGCCTTCTCTTGTTCCAGTCCCCAATCATAACTAGCAGCTTTTCTGGCCACTTAGTAAATGGGCTAGAGTAGCACACCCAAATGAGGAATGTGTTGTCTCCAAAATCTGAAGAGGCTAACTAACTATTATGCCTCTTTTATTGTAGGAGGGGCCAGGTGCAACAGCTTATCCTTTACTGTAGAAAGGATATCTTGACAAGCCCCACACCACTGTACACCTAGAAATTTCACTGGGGTGGAAGGAAATTTTTATTGGATTTATCTCCCATCCTCTCTGACACAAATGCCTTACCAATAAATCTAGAGTCTTTGCTACTTCTTGCTCAGTAGGTCCTGTCAACATGATATCATCAATATAATGGACCAGTGTGATGTCTCATGGGAGGGAAAGACGATCAAGTTCTCTGCAGACAATATTATGACATAGGGCTGGAGAGTTGATATACCCCTGAGGCAGGACAGTGAAAGTATACTGCTGGCCTCACCAGCTGAAAGCAAACGGTTTCTTTTGGTCCTTACTAATCGCAATTGAGAAAAAAAGCACTTGCCAGTTCAACAGCTGCCTACCAGGTACCAGGGGAAGTGTTGATTTGCGCAAGCAATGATACCACATCTGGCACAGCAGCTGCAATTGGAGTCACCACCTGGTTAAGTTTATGATAATCTACTGTCATCCTCAACCATCCATCTGTTTTCTGCACAGGCCAAATAGGAAAGTTGAATGGGATGTGGTGGGAATCATCACCCCTGCATCCTTCAAATCCTTGATGGTGGCACTAATCTCTGCAATCCCTCCTGGAATCCGGTATTGCCTTTACTTTACTATTTTTCTTGGTAGGGGCAGTTCTAGTGGCTTCTACTTGGCCTTTCCAACCATAATAGCCCTCACTCCCCAAGTCAGGGATCCAATGTGGGGATTCTGTCAGTTACTGAGTATGTCTATTCCAATTATACATTCTGGAACTGGGGAAATAACCACAGAATGGGGCCAGGGACACACAAAACCCATTCTGAGATAGGCCTGAGCTAAAATTCCATCAATCATCTGACCTCCATAATCTCCTACTCTGACTGGTGGACCACAGTGATGTTTTGGATCTCCTGGAATTAACGTCATTTCTGAGCCGGTGTCTAATAATACCTGAAATGTCTGATCATTTCCTTTTCCCCATTGCACAGTTACTCTGGCAAAAGGCCATAGGTCTCCTTGGGGAAACGTGGGAGGAAGATTAACAGTATAAAATTTTGGCAGTTTAACAGGATCCTTCCCCATAGGGGACCTTGCCTTCTTCTGATTAAAGCACTCTGGGTCTGAAAACTGTCTCAAGTCTAGGAATTGATTAAAAGGCCATGATTCTCTGAATCTGTAATTTGAGTTAGGGTTTTGTTTACTTGACAAAGAACTCTTCTGCTTATACAAATCCAGAAGAAATTTAGTAGACTGCCCATGTATTTCACTTCTAGGTACCCCATGATCTATTAGCCAATGCCATGAATCCATGTGATGCAGACTATTCTGAGTGCTGCTTTCAATCTACTTTTCATTGCGGTAGCCACACCCACCATGCCTTTGTCGATTAACTGTTGATATTTTGAGTTTTACCAGACAGAGATCTGATCATCCTCATAATATTTAAGGATTCCAATTTCCATTACAGCCCTCCCTACAGTAATATCTGGACTACAGGGAAGAGCAACAACAGAGCTCTTCAGAGTAGATGGGGTTAGTCATACAAATTTATTCCTCACAGTCCTGGTTAAAGGTGTGTCCTCTGGACATTCCTGGAGTGGGTGGGCAGTTCTCAAATGGTAAATCCATTCTAGCATTCCAATCTCTCTAAGCTTTTGGATCCCCTCATCTACTGTATATCAGGGCAAATCAGGCATCTCTACCTCAGACATACTAGGCCATCTTTAGTGCATGTTTCAGTCAGCCACCCAAACAAACTGTTAGAGCCCTTTCTAACCCCTCGAGCTACAGTGTTGAATCCAGAATTTCTGCTTAGTGGGCCCATATCAATAAATTCAGCCTGATTCAACTTTATATTCCCTCCACCATTATCCCATACCCTTAGTAAACACTCCCACACATATTCCCCTGATTTCTCTCTATATAAGTTGGAAAACTCATGCAGTTCTTTCAGAGTATAGAGTATTTCCTCATGGGTCACAATTTGTATTTCACCTTTGGGGGCTTGTTGTGATTTTAGTAATAGATCTCGAAAAGAAGAGGGGTGTTGGGGGGTGGATAAGGAGAAAGATTAGAAATGTCTTGAAGGCTACAGACCTTGGGGCATTGCTTTGCATTTTCTTATGGTGAGACAGGATTAATCTCTTCAGGCAGGAGTTGGAAGGCAGATTCCTCAGGGCAGACTGGAGTTTAGGCAGTGCATGCTGGAGTTTGGCTGGTACCTACCCAGGGCTGCAAGGAGGTCCAGACTTTCTGGGGCAGGCCAGAGTCTGAGCAAAGCAAGCTTCAGTTTGGCTGGTACCCACCTCAGGGCTGGAAAGAGGTCTGGACTCCCTGGGGCAGGCTGGAGGCTGGGTGGTACAAAGTTGACAAGATGTGGTCTCCACAGGGCAGGATATTGCAGGTTTATCTGGTAAAGTCTCAGCAGAATTTAGGGTTCCAATGTCCCCACCAATATTATCATCATCTCATATGTCTCCATCCCTATCCTCTGGGTTCCACTCCTTTCCAATCAACACCTTCACATTAATTGCAGAAATCCTGTGGTGTTGAGATTTTAGTTACCTCTGTAATTCTGCTACTCATACAATGAGAGTCTGGGTTTAACTCTCAGATATCTCCAGTCTGTGGCTACAGGAGACAAGATTTTCTTTCAGAGCCCACATAGCAACTTTCACATCATTCCTGGGGCACTTTAGTTTCAAATTTGAAGACTTTAGCTCATCTCTTTCTTTTGTAACTGTATCCAGAGTATCTAGGAAGACCCAGTCAACATCATTATACCTTTTGACTCCACAAAATTCCATTAAGGTGTTGAAAATGCTCTCACCTAGATCCTTGCTTCTTATTCACTGGAAATAGGGGAATCCATTGGTGCTATTTTGTGTATCTCTATTGACAGCTTATGCCATGGACTGTTAGCAACAACTTCATTATTGGAAAGGGAGTCATTAGTACCCTTGAGTCCAATTGGAGTAGAGAGCCAATTACAAAACTCCCAGAACCACCTCAGATATCCCATGTTTAAGACTCTGTTCCTCAAGAACCACACCTGGTACCAAGCTGTATTAGTCAGGGTTCTCTCAGGAAACAGAATCAACAGAAAATGTCTGTCAATAATATGAGATTTTATGAGGCTCTTTACATGACTGTGGGGATGCACAAGTCCGGTTCTGCAGGCGCGCTACAAACAAGGGGCTCCGATGTAAGTCCAATGAAAGGTCCATGATGATTTTCTGGGAGAAGTTGGCTGTTCAAAAACGAGCTGGAAATTCTCTCTGAATGTTGAAATTACTTCCCCTTTTAAGGTATTCAATTGATTGGATAAAAACATCATCCATTGCTAATGCAATCTCCCTGACTGATGCAGCCATCCATGCAGTAAACTCACTGGTGACCGAAGTCCATAAATGCTCTGGTATTACAATTAGCTCAGTGCTTGCTTGACCAAACACCTGGTCACAATTACCTGACTGAGTTGAAACTTTAGCCTTACCATCACATATCCCAAATAGTGGGGGTCCTGAGGACTCTGGGGACACCCAGGTCATACAGTCAGGACAGATAGCTCTGAAGTTTGGTGCCTTGCCATTGGGCCCTACTTTGGAGTTTGTGCTCCTGAGAGTGACAGAGTTGGATTCAATTATGTCTTCCCTACACATGACTCTTCTGTCCCTTCTATTTAAACCTATACTTGGTGTTGGAGCTTGTAGATGTATGTCCAAGAGACTTGAGTCATTGGGCTGCCCGAATGCCAGCTGGGCCCAGAACCTCAGCAGAATTGCAGCACCTACTCTACAGCTCATTGCGCTCACCCAGGACAAGTAACAAGGAGATAACGATGGACAATCACCAACCAAAGGAACAGAGAGCGTCTGCAACTGTAATCAAGGTAGTCCCATCCATCTTCTCCATGGATATAAGCCTCTCAATTAGAGGTGGAGTGGATGTTAACATTTCAGGGTCCTCAGGATTGGGGAAAGAACTCTGGAATAGAGTGGACTTACTGATATTCTACTATACACGTACTGTGATTCTACCAATGGAAGAAATTACAACATTGATGTGGAGCCAGTGGCCACTGGAAGCTCTGGGGGCAGGGAAAGGGAAATACAGTTGTAATACAGGGACGTTTTCAGGACTTGGGAATCATCTTGAATGACATTGCAATGACAGTTATAGGCCATTTTATATCATCACATAACATGCAGAACTGTGTGGGAGAGGATGTAGACTACAATGTGAACTATGGTCCATGCTTAATAGTGAAGCCCCAGGATGCATTTATCAGTTGCAATGAATGTGTCAGACTAATGACAGATGTTTATGTGGGAGGGTGTGGGAGTTGTGGGGAGTGGCGCATATGGGAATCCCTATATTTTTTGTGTAACATTTATGTAATCTAAGTATCTTTTTAAAAATATATATATATATATAAAAAAAATGAAATATAAATAGACCTCAAAAAAATAAAAAAATAAAATCAATAGAAAACTCAAACAACCTAATCCAGGAAGGGCTAACAATGGTCCAGACTCTTCAGGAATTAAGATTTGAGTCACTCCACTAAGGAAGGAACCAAGACAAACTGAAATGAAGGCTGAAGGTAAAGGGTATATGGATTGGGTACTGGAAGATAGCCGTTATTATCATCTTCCATGACGATATGACCAGTTGTGGAAACAAGAAATGTTATTTTGTTCTAAATATATTTTGTGTATGTATCAAATATCTTTATTTTCTCCCCTTATCCTCTTATCATATACCATAAATTATATTAATTCTACAAAACAATATTTAAGTATAACAAGTATACCAGTGAATATCACTCAAGAACCTGTATCCTCTTCTGGGTAATGGGCTATTGCATTTTTTGTTGTATACAAGGCAGATGTATCATGTATGTGGAAGTATGACTATGTTACTGCCTTTATTTGGTAATTAAGAATGGCTTAAGACATGTGTATGAGTGTCAAATTGACAAAGGATGGACTGTGATGGTTAATATGTCAACTTGAGTAGGTTATGTGTCCAGTTGTTTGGTCAAGGAAGAATGGCCTAATTCAACAATGTGAAAGTATTTCTTAGATTGATTTGCATCTATATTCAGTTGATTACAACCAATGATGATTGCATCTAAAATAATCAAAAGAGTTTGCCCTCAGCAATGAGAGGAGTTTCCTCATTCAAGCAATTGGAGGTCCTAAAGCCAGAATTGAGGAATTCCAAACTCAGAATAGTGGATTTCTGTTTCTACCTCAGCCAGCCAGCTTCTACAGAAGAAGTCAATTTTACTGTCATCAGAGTTTCCAAAATATGGCCTACACTACAGAATTCAGATTTGCCATTCCCCACAGTCATGTGACCCAATCCCTATAATGAATCACTTAATATTATATATAAATCCCATCAGTGCTATTTCTCTGGAGAACCCTAGCTAATACATGATGTATCCCAAAATTGTTTTGTGAATAATGTTAGCTAGGCTTTTTTTTTAACTGATGTGAACCAACAGTCTTTACACAGAGAAGGTTCTTCTCCCTTCAGTGTCTTTGTCCCTACTGTGCTGCTGTTCTATATTTATTGACCTCATTTTTTACTCATAGTCTACTAGATTTACATTGGCCCTTAAAATTCTACTCTACCTATTAAGAATTTCCTAAAGAATACCACTTCAAAAAACCATAATTCCCCTTTTAACTGAAGCTATGAGAAAGAAAAAAATATTTATTGCATAATTATATATTCCAGTGATTATAACATACAATTGTCATAGCATTTTATTAAGTTTTTTATTATATTACCAAAGAAACTGAATTTTTCTCAGGAAGATTGTGTCCATCAAGACTTTAATACACAAGGTTAAATGTTATAACATTAATTAATAAAACTGTGGGATAAAAATCATGGTATAAAGTAATAAAGCACTTGTTGTGTTTATTTAAGGGAAAACACAAAGATCAAAAAGAAGATTAAAATACTCTAAAATGTTAAAGTTATCAGTGGAAAGAGAGAGGAATTGTTTTCTTTTTCCTTGATTTTCTACCTTTTTGAAGATTTAATGACACTATGATAATTGAAAAAGTAGCTTGAAAAAATGTATATATAGTGTGAACACAATTTTGTTTATATAAAGTGTGTACATATAAAAATAGATTAAAAGTATTTGTATCTAGTTGTAGTTCTCTGCAAAGAGAAAGAGGTGAAAACCCAGGGGGTATCCCAGGACAGAAATTATTCTTTGTAAAGAGGAAGAACAACTGTGAAAACACTACCTAGACTGGAGGAAGCATCTACAAGAAAAGCATAATAATACCTAAAAGGTTTCCCTAGGCTTTTAGGGATTGACTGGAAAGTAAAAATAAACAAACAAAAAATAACTTAGAATTGCTTTCAAGTTAATTCTTTAAAGGCATACCAAAGCGCACATCCTGGACTGCTTCACTGACTTAGATGATTGTTTTAGGCTTGGCTTGCATATTTCTTACCCCATTAAATTATGAAATACAATATATAAAGTAAAGTGAAAAAAAAAAAAGAGCTACAGTTACTATATCCCCAAAACCTCCAGTTAAATCAATAAGCAGGGCACTGCCATAATCTCCAAAGCCTATGTTATGGCCCTTTCTGAATGAAATCCTTCCCTTCTTCTTGAATTAGTTATTCCCCCTGGCTTTTATCAATAATCTATTCTTTACCTGGTGACCTTAGACAGCATTTTATCATGGAAGTTCTTAGTGACCATTTCACTGGGTAACTTTGAGTACTGAATGAGTTTATTTGGTTTTCAGACCATACAGTAAGGGCTCAAACATGTTTGTTATTACTTACTCTGCTAATGCAAAATGTTGGAAGTCAGGTTCCAACTTTGTATGCATTGTGAAAGAAGAAACAAAGGAAAAGGGGATGTATAGAAATGATAAAGAGCAGAGGAAAGATAAAATTATATTCAACCACATATATATATATAATTTTTTCAAATTCTTCTGATGAACATTTTCTAAGTCCACAGACAGTCTAAGTTTATAATTTTTCAGGAAATCTATTTAAATAATAAATGTATATAGACAAAACATATTCTAATCCTCTCAGAAAACACAATAAGGCTACATTTAGATGAGAGATGAGACTTACATGAGGGCCAACACTTCTTTCCTCCTTAGTCAGTTTAAAGAGATTATAGGAAGGAAAAGGTCCTAAAAGCAAACGCCCTAAAAATTTGTTTTAATTTAAAATACGTTCATATAGAGCAGGAACATTCAATCATTGGGTCCTAGGGGAAATGTTTAATGACTAAGATGCATGAATTACACACAGCTAGGCTAATAGAGGCTTACATACTGTTTATAATCCAGATTCTATCCTAGCTCTGCTGGGTCTAATAATGTGAATATAAAGGAAATAACCAGGTGAGTTACTTATTTGGGGAGGTAATTCCAAACATGCAAGGAAAAGTCAATGCCATATAACAATAAAAATATAGTTTTATGATTTATATTTTACCCAGTATTTAATTATGTGAGTTAGACCCCTCTGGGAATAATTTTAGTAATGAAATTCACATCTTTATTTGACTCATTTGAATATTAAAATTATTTTACTTGCCTTCGAACTGTTGCTCGCAGTATAAAACATCCCATATTTTTGTGGGAACATGTTGAGAGACAGGTGCCAGTCATGGTTTTCTTTTATAAAAGGTAGGAGGAATTAGAAAGCGCACATTATCAATAGTACTAACAATGAGGGAAATATGAATTCAAGAAGCTGAAATGAAATAATCTGAGCAGTAGGAGAATAACCAGCATTTCAGTGAGGAAAGTATAGGAATGGTCCCACAACAGTTGAAGCAGAAGCAGAAGAAACTGTGTGGTGAATTATGTCCCTCCCTTCTAATACCTGCCCTGTATGTGTGATATATGTTGAATTTATTTTTGACTCCTTTGTATAGATAATTGACTTCTAAATAGTTAAATTTGAATTCAGGCATACTTTCTGATTTTCCTTGAGTTATTTATTTTGAGATCAAGACAGCAATAAATTCAAGGAGTTGCTTAGGTAGTGTTTGATGAGATATTCTAAACAGACATGCAGAACAGTTAGTGACAGGGAAATGATGCTTAACAGTCTGGAAAATTCA